>BRDA01074086.1:0-19641 GCA_036984385.1 Crenuchus spilurus | reverse complement strand
ATATATATATATATATATATATTATAGGCTTACTTACCTATGGAAGGATATTCCAGACCCCTTTTTGTGTTTATTTGGGCAGTTGTAACATGCACACCACTATGGCATGCTGTACTTGAATGGGTTTTTGTCTTTAGTTTTGAACCAGTTCTCCTATTTTGGTAATGGTGGAGATTCCTCCATGGAATCACATGATCACTTGACCAGTGCTCTCTGTTTTTAACTTTATGGTTATCACTGAACTCTGTAAAGCTGCTTTGCAGCAACATGAGTTATAAAAATATTTATATTTATATACATAAATAACTTTGACTTGACTATTGTTACATCAGCTAAATTTAGTAATCTGAAAAGCCAAAGGATGGGGGGAGGTTAGGGTTAGTGTTGGGATGGTTGCCAAATGGTTCTGCAGTAGAGTCAAATCACCTTCTTGACTTTTTAAGGTTAAGATTTTTCAAAAAAAGTTTTTTTTTGCATTTTAGCTAAAGTTTGTTTTTTTGCATTAAATCTATGCCAGAGGAAGTTGACATTTATGTTTACTATATGGTGGTACTCTGAAGCATTGTGCTATATAGTGTGACATGGTGCAGTCTGTTCTCTGTGCATTGGCCTTAATATTAATTTAGCTGATAATGTTAATCAATAACTCTGACTATTGACATATAGACTTGACCAATTAAGTGCTGCTAATAGCCAGGTCACAGCTTTATTATTGAAAGCATCTGTGCATACAAAAGGCACCTATTAATGCTAGATTCCTGTGTATGTTAAATGGTATAGGTGCCAAGCCTTTGCAAGGACCATTGGCTGAAGAGCAGAAAGATGATGCTACAGATGGCGCAGAGCAGGTCCACACTGACCACAGCAGACTGGAGCCACGTTCAGATGATGAAGACACGTGAGTGTCCATCAGCCTCCTTATCTTCCGTTTTTGCACTGTGCTTCTGCTTCACTTTATTACAGCTTCTCTTTTTCTCTTCTGTTCAGAGATTTTGAGGAGGATTGCCATTTTGACTGGACACAGGAATTGGAGAAAATGCTGGAAGATGTATGAAACTATCTTATGATATACATTCATATGCAAAAGTTTGGACACCCCTAGATAAATAATGTTTTGCTGATAAATGAGCAGATCTTCTACATGGAAAAAACGTCTGCACATTTTAATGTACAGTTACTGTTTATTTACTGAATGCAGTTAAAACTTTGATGCATTTTGCCATATATATTTTTTTTTTTCTACAATAAATTAAATTGGGCATATGATTTTACATCATATCCAGAGCAACGTATACCAGTGCTTTTTTCATTAAGCGACTTATTTCAACATATACAGACAGGTTGGAGTCTAAACTACTCTTCAGTTCAGACACTGTTAGAACAAAACCATCATTAATACCTAGAAAGAAAGATGCACAATATAAGAGCATAACAATGCATTACAATAAGAGATAAACTAGCGCTTGCTTAGAGAGCAGAGAAGAGTCTCGATGCTAGTCTTCCATGTGTCTTGAAGGATGACAGTCATGCCAAGCCATACTAGAAGCTTGAAAGGTTCGAGGTGCGACCCAAGACTTGACCATTGATTGCCATTATGTAGGGAGGTGCTGGTCTATTTCTTGCTTTGTAGGCGAGCATCAGGGTTTTGAATCTGATGCAGGCAGCTACAGGAAGCCAGTGAAGTGAACACAGCAGTGGAGTGATGTGCAAGAACTTGGGTTAATTGAAGACCAGCTGAGCAGCTGCATTCTGGATCAACTGCAGGGGCCTGATGACACTCATAGGAAGACCAGCCAGGAGCGAGTTGCAGTAGTCAAGTCTTGAGATGACGAGAGACTGGACAAGCACCTGGGTGGCATCCTGGGTCAGAAAGGGTCAGATCCGTCGAATCTTGAAAAGGAAGAACCTGCATGACCACTTCATGTTTGTGATGTAAGTAGAAAATGATAGCTGGTCGTCTAGAATAACACCAAGGCTTCTTGCTTCTTGAGATAGAACAACAACGGAGTTCTCAAACAGCACAGGACATTCAAAATGCAGACTTCAAAAATGAACAAAAGCATGTTATTGATCAGGCCGGTATTATACAGTGTTGGATTTCTGTAAGGAGCTAGGCTGGAGCAGTTCCTATGTTGGCCACCAGAGGGATGAAAAGGAGTGCACCTGGCCTGCAGTCTTCTTAATTAAGGGCAGTGTGGATACTCAACCTCACTCAGTCTTTGTACCACAAATGCATGTGAATGACCTGCCGGCAAAAAACCCCAGAAGGTTTATTTTTTTGTCTTATGTTCTCCCAGCAGCTGGAGGTCTGTCCTTAGATTGAGCCACTGTCAGGGTTAGGCATAAAAATGAGTAAGTGAAAATAAAATGATCAATAAACAGCTCAAAAGATAGTGAAGTAAAAGATTATTTTAAAAAGTAGTTCAGAGAAAAGAACAGTTAAAGCCATAGAGAGATGCTCTTATTGAATTTAGCATTTATTCCTTTGCTTGTTCTTTTTGTTTGGGGAGCTTACATTTTTGGTGTGCAACCCATACAAGCCTCTTCTCCAGGCTGTGATTTGTTCTTTTTCTTGCCAGTTTCATTTCAAGCAGAGATTTAGTTTTCCACCAATTCTGGAGAAAATAAAATCTCTTTAGAGCTCCCTTTGTGTTGTATTTGTGACTTAGTACAGCAATATTTTCACTTCTATCTTTATGACCAAGTTTGATTCCAGTCTGAAACACACACTTTCCTCTCTATGCCCACTGAGGCTACACAAACCAACTTAGAGTAAGTTTACCTTCTCTCTGAGAAACCCTTCAGATTGCTTCTCCCAAATCTTTTTCCTCTGTTAAGTGGCTCACTTTGTTAAACAGCCTGGGTGGGATTCCAACCCACAGAGTGAGACCAACCCCGTTAGTTAGGTTAGCCTGAATGCTTATGTTTTGACATTGAGGATTGACCAATAGAATTGTCCTGCTCTTCATTTTACCTTGGACAGGTTTGACTGGGCTTGCAGTTCCTGGCTAATTTACAATAAGTCTTGCTTTGTGAAATTTCCCCAAGGGTGTACAAACATTTGCATATGACTGAATGGTGTATAAAGAAGTGACTGTTTATGGCACATAAACCTTTGCCATGTTTATACCCCCAATGGTAGCAGTCTGTTTTACTTTGATTTACATTTGTACAGTATACATATTTGTTAATATTTATTTATAAAGTTGTTAATGGATGTTTTCAACTGTGTTCCAAATGTGCCTATGATTCTTGAATGGTTTTATTTCTTCAACATTTTAAGGAATGTTGACTGTGTGCACTATGCCAGATTTCATGTTGACTTATTTTCATTGTCACCCAAAATCTTGTTTTATAATACATTTAAAACAATGCTAAAGTCACACTAAAGTTAGTCAACCTCTAGGCTATAATATTTAGTGTAGTCACATAGAATAGATTGCAATCTATTTTACAAGTCAGGTGAAACCATGCAAGACACACACACGCCAACAAGGGTTATGATCAGCCTTGAAAAAACATAGCTAGATCTTGAGTGTAGCAAAACGGTGGTGCAATGAACACTATTGTGTTACGCAAAATTTACAAATATGGCAGCAGAAACAGCTGAAGTGTGTCTATACTTCAGTAAACGCAAAGCTGCAATCAATGCATATGACCTGCAGAACAGCATTTGTAGTGTTTCTTAGATTTCATTGTTTCATAAGGTAGATTTATATACATACTGGGTAACATTAATAAGCTCCAAGTCTGTTGCATGCTGTTCCTCACCTTTTCAATGAAACATTTTCAACAGTAAAATGGTGGGCTGTGTGTTAACATTGAACCTCATCTGATAGAATCTCCAGTTAGATCATTCAACTGTACATTCAAACATATTTTTCTTTAAGAACTTTAACAGGGTGCTAGTACTCCTCTGTCCTGTAGGTGGTGTCAGTATCATGGAGATTATAAATGGAAAAACTCTTCAGTTAAATGTAGTTTATTCATTTCTGTTTCATGCACATTCAAAAACCTTATTGATACTATAATGTGGTTTAAAGTGAAATAGATATAATAATTTAATAGATTTAATAATATACTGGTTTGATGGTTATATACAATGTGAAACTATGAATGCAATGCATTAATATTGACTGTTGATTCAAAAGTATTTTTGGTAGAGATTTCATAGATTTAATTTTGTATAGGTATAATTTGGTAATACAGTAACAGTAGTCACTGCTATAGATATCACTTATTCATCTTATTTTGAGATCATGTTTTTGCTGCAGTATGCAGCCATTTTTTGTGTGTTTATTTGAACACCTGTGATATAGGTCTTTTCTTTGGCATGACCTTGAAGTTTACTAGCAAAGGAACAAAACTGAAAGCTTACATGAAGTCTTGCCATATTAGTTCATTGTCTAAGTGGTCTTCAGTGACTGTTGGGGTCTGTTGATAATTCCCATCACTGTGCAATTGAGGAAATGCAGGGATGGCATTCAGGCCTTATCTGAAAGACACATTGTGTGCCCCCGAGGCTCTTACTTGGCCCCTTGGCCTTTTTTATTTTTCCTCTCTTACCTCACCCAGTGCCCATTGTCTTATGAGAAGCAGAGATAAAAAAGAAATGCCAGACAAGGCTAGAGCTGTTGGGATGATAGCAGCCAGTTTGTTCATAGGGAAGGTCCTATTTTGGTCAAATGTGGTCTTGGGCTATTGTATTCCAAGCCTGACTGGGAATGATGGAATTAAGTACAGGAAGGAACAATTACAAGTCTATTGTTAAGACATTAGACATTGTTAGCTGTAGTGTCTGGAAAGAATCGGACATGCTGTGGCTAATTTGAACCGCTGTGCCATCTGTAAGCAAGTTAGAAAATGTCTAGCCTTGTTCTTATTAGATTAGACCTCAGTCAGCAGGGTGGAGAGGGCAGATACCACAAAGCAAAGGAGAAAAGCAAAGGAATACTTCACTTTGACATGCTAATATAGTGGTTCTTAAACTTAGCTTACGCTAGCCTTCATTCAGTTTGAGTAGTGTTTGTTTTGGGTAAAATTATTTGATATGTAATACTAAAATTGTGAAATCAGACTGTAGATAGATTATAATGTAAAAATGATTATTTGTATTCCTTTGTTTTTTTCCTTCTTTAGGTTAGTACAGTTTAGCACATATACTGAATAATATAGCAAAAATGCAAGACATAATGGATTGCAGGAATAATGTGAATATGCTAGATTAGGATATTAGTTCATGAACAACCTAATAAACACTATTAATCACTAGAATAGAAGATATTAGCCCATAAATCTCCTAAATAGAATGAAAATAGTCATTAAAAACCTCAATAAGCACCCATAAAATCACTAGAGTTGATAAACAATCCCAGTAAACTCTTAATCATTACAATGAGATATTAGTTGATCAACAGCCTTAATAAGCACTATTAATCACTAGAATAGGGCATATGTCAATTTCCAATCTCAGTCAACACTATAAATCACAGGAGATATTAGTAAGTTAATAATCTCAATAAACACTATTAAACATGAGAATGTAAGGTGTGTTCACTTGTGTTGCAGTTATTTGGACATTAATGTCTGTGTGTTGAGTGTTCAGAAGACAGTAAATCTATACTGTTAAACAAGCTGTACATTGACTAAGATATATCCAAGTTTCATTTCTATAGTGTTGGCCCATGTTATAATGTCCCATATGGGGGGAGTGAGTGTCGGACTATATTATAAGATGATACTGCAAAATGTTTTCCATCTATACATATAGAAATATTATCAATTCCAGCAGCCTGAATACAATTCAGAGCAACTACAGAGTATTTCCCCTCTCAGGAAAAGGACATGAAGTCATGTCTACTGTGTCTCAAGAATAACAAACACATAAGACCGTAAATGTCCCATTGTAAGAATTGTTTGGATGCATGATGGTTTCACATTGTGAACTAACAATATGTCTTCTGATTGGAGCCTTGCTCCTCTGATGTGTTGCTGAGTTCCTTCCTCTGTTCTCGGAATGTTATTTTTGTCACGTTTCTGACATGATCCTATTCAAACCACAGACCTGTTAATTTCAGAAGGTGTTAAAATGATGCTTAACTGTACAGGTGCTAACTGCTGCAAGAGCCAGTTTTGTACAAGAGCTGACGAAGCCGCTTACACAAGGGTCATGCTTACACACTTTGCAAAGTATTTCCTCCTGCTTTTACCTCAGAGAAAAAGCTTCTTGCTTCATCGTCTTTAGTTTGTCAAAACATTTACCCAAAGTGTTGTGGTTACGGCAGGTAGGAGGGTGACTGCCTGTGCTATGTGCTGTAGATGTCAAAGTAGATAATGATGCTGTAGTTTTTCTTCAGTAACAGTAAAAGTTTTGGCGTTTAGTGTATTTTAGTGCTAGTGAAATAATGCTAAAAATAGAAGTAACTTTCCAGAAAGCTCATTTTAGTTAAAGGACTGAAGTTGCAGTTCTGACTACCTGACAGAGTTGTACCAGAACATTCAACATCAATCAGCTTAAACTCTTAGAACAAAATTTAGAGGTCCTGTAACATACCATGGTTCCACTGCAGTGGCAAAAATGTACTGCAGTTTAAATAAAAAAAAATTTTTTTTAAACAAAAACAAATTCTGTTTAAAATGTTATTTATTATTTCCTTGGTAATTTGCAAATTTAGCGCTTTTAGTTTTGTGTCCCAGAAATAATTTTCCCAGGCTGCACAACACTGAAGGGATTTTTAGATTCATATTGCAACCATTAATCCATAAACAGCCTCAATAAATACAATTAATCACTACAATTGGAAATATTGGTCCGTAAATCATTCTTTTCAGGCTGCACAGCACTGAAGGGACTTCATGTAGGTTCATCTCAACTGAATTGTCAGTGAAGGTTGCCCTTCAGCAGGAAAAATACTAAGTGGCATTCAATTTGTTGAGATTCAGGCATCAAGAAAGATTGCAAACAAAAACACCAGTTTTTTCAACATTTGAAATGTTTATTCCAAGCCATAAGGCACATAGTTTATTCAGAGCAGAATATTTATTTGGCAGATCAAAATACGGAGGAATGAATAGAATGAGTAGGGATGTTTCTACATTAGGAGCAGGTAGATTATTGGAATATTTCATTTACAGTTGGAGTAAATTACATTTCAAAGAGTATCAATATTTAAAAAATGCATGAAATGTCACTTTTTCTGTAATGCATAAAAATATGACTATTTACCTTTCTGAATTAAATTATAAAGAAAAATATAGTTTTTTATTATATTCTGATTTTGGGAGATGCACCAGTGCATTTAGTAGTACTAAAAGTTTTATCATTCGAAAATTCATCAACATGTCTTTTGCTGGATATAACTACAGTCCACCTCTGCTCTGAACTCTTTCACTCATATCACTGTGTGGTCCTAATGCCCCAGTTCGAAGAACAAAGGAAAAGGAAAAGCTCAGCAGATGGTGAATGACCCATTGATTGAGCCCAGTCTTATTTATTTTATACTCTTTTGAAATATATTTTTAGAGCAATTAGGGAAAGCCCACTGGTGATACCATCTCAAAGTTGTCATAATGGCATCAGTCAGTTGGCATATCTGGCAGAGAATGGTTATTTCCATATTTGACCTTTTACTTTTATCTCCATATCTTTAGCCTCCTACACAGGAAAGACAAAGCAGTGCAAGTTTCTTAGGCCTGAACCTTGATTTGAATATAATGTGGTATAAATGCAATCTTCGTTGAAGGTTTGGCTCTTAACAGATCACAGGAATTCATTGTAGAACCCAAGTACTGCAGTGACCTTTTCTAGTGGGACATGCAGTTTTATCTCTTCAAAGCAAGTTTTGATTATTGGTGAGCATCATTTAGAATTTTCAGCACTTACACCTTGATTTTGATACCAGTTCTGTCATGAAGCCTCTGAGAAATGAAATGTGAATGCTTCAGAAATCTTTTGGCTTAAGCCCTTTCCAGGGCCCAGGTCTCTCACATAGCAGATCCTGCTGAGATGATGAAGGCAGGAGGCAGTGCCAACCTTATTTAGGGGAAGTGTGAGATCAGAAAAAAATCTGAGCTGGATTGAATAAGTTAGACTGGGAGATAAATTCACCATGATGCATAAATCTGAAGAATATTGCAAGAAATACAACTTCTAGTAATCTTGGAGGGTGACAATCAGCTTTTGAAGAAAAACAAAAGTGATGGTGATGTATATGATCTTCTTATGATCTCAGAGTGTGTTGATTAATGAAGAGAATTTGCCCCAACACTGTTCTTGAGATGTTAAAAGATTTTATTGGAAAACAAAGAACAGGTTGGTTAAACAGGCATTCCAACAAACCTGGGAGAGAGTGTGGTCAGATTCTTCTCCCCCAAAACAAAGGAACATATGATTTATATACTCCCAAGAAACAAGCCATGCCCATGTATGTCATGTTAGAAATAAGATAAAGAGAATAAGACCCCATACTCTATTAAAGACCCTTCCATTACGTTTTTAAAAGGATTATGGCACAGATTTACACGTGACAGAGACCCTCACATGTTTTAACAAATTCCAACTGTATGAAATACATAGATGCACATCTGGAAAGATTTTTAGAGTATAGGAAAGGTTTTGCAAGCACAGTATAGAATACACCTCAAGGGGTATTTGTCTGAAGCTTGGTGTTGATTTTAGCATGACCTTTGAAGAGTAACCTCATAAAAGAATTAGAAAATAAAGTAGGCTTTCATCTTTCACACAGTAGTTATTTTGATGTTGTGATTTTGAATTTGATGAACCAAAAAAGTGCAGATGGTGGTAAATGGAATAGGAAAAAGGGGGAATTTAAATTAGGAGCAGAATCCTGAAAACAGAATGTGTTATAAGCTCATAGGGTTGAATTTGTTAATTGTTTAGTCATTTAAAGCCTAACAGAATTGAGCAATAAATTAATGGTTTAATGTAATTCAGAATTATGTCTGAACTGTGGCAAGTTATTGGATCTCAATAAGTCTGAAAATGTTGCCCAAAGTCCTGGAAACAAAAGTGTGAAAGAGTCAACAACTGAGTTTCTGCAACCTAGAAAGTGTTCAGCTGTGAGTATAAAATTAAACACATTCACACTTAAGCAATTTCCTCCACGTCGGTCCACATATCAAGGTTGCAGTCTAAGTCCTCAGTTGTTCGATATTGCCATTGAGCCACTAGCAATTTCACTTAGATCAAATTTATACACAGCAGGTATAGTTAGGGCAGAGGTGGGGAATCCAGGTCCAGAAAGTAAAAATCTATCTTCGGATTTTGCTCCAACTTAATGAGTCATAATGCTGCCATATTTTAAGTTTTCTTTTCTTTCATGAAAATGTTGCAGGGATGTTTAAACTTATGCATGCATTTCCTGTTCCATACTATTTATTGATTTACAAGTGCATCTCCAAAAATTAGAATATTGTGCAACAGTTAATTTGTGTTCATAATTGAATTAAAAAGGCTAAACAAATTTTTTACAAACCTCAGTTTTAAGAAAAGTTGTGACACTTTGTAAAAATACAATAAAATCTCAGGATTTGTTAATTGACTTGAAACTTCATTTAACAGGTAAAATAACTTTCAATGACTAACTTGATTCTATTTGTGAAATCTTTACAAATTTAAAATGTCTGCAACACACTCTAAATGCAGGAACAGAGAGATGTTTATCACTATGTCACATCACTTTTTTTTTTAATTTTGCTTTGTAATCAATTGGGAATTCATCCATCCATTATCTTCTGTTTAATCCTAATCAGGGTCATGCTGAGTCCCCTACCCTTTCACCTGGTGCAAGGCAGGGCATTACACTGTACTTTAACTAAACTCAGGACCGGGTGCTAATCCATTGTTGGGCACACGCATGCACACAAAGACAATTTTGAGTACACAATTCACCTAACCTCCACAGTATTTGAATTGTGGGTGGGAACCACCGACCCTGGAGGTAACCCATGCGTACACAGAGAGAATATCTTATTTTATAACCCTAATTATATTCATTATAAGGTGGAAGTAGATTTCCCCATTAAAAAATCTGCTGTAGTTCTGCCAAGCCTAATCTTTTAGCAACTATTTATATAGAGCTGACATATTTATGCATGTCTTAGCCCATTGTCTTGAAATAATGTTTTTAGATCAAGTGGAACAATAGAGGACAACATGACAGGTATCAGTATAATTCATGATCACTGCTTAAAGGTCAAGCATGGTTAAAAATGGAAGTTGCAGAAGATGCTTTCTCAAAAGTATTTTAGGGCTTGAGGGGTTTGAACATCATTGTTTTGGTCATCAGGCTCCCTGTTGTCTTTGTGACACTTCTCACCACCTCTGGTCATATATCCTTTAAGGCCCAAAATAGAATGCTGCCTGTTTAAACTCAGCAAAGGTTTTAGTTTAAGAGGAATATAATTAATTGGTGTTGGCTCCTCTAATCATTGTGGTTAGGTTAATTCTAATAGTAGTCACTGTATGATCATTGCATTTTCCACAGGCTTAGGATAGTTAGATTGGGTGGCATGCCTCTTACAACTTGCAACTTGACAATGATGTAAAATATATTTGCTTTTAAAAAGTTATTCGTTTTGATTTCCTTTTGCAGCACACCTGTATCCTGCCCGCCCACCTGCCCTTCCATCTTTTATTTGGAAATGAAAGTGATATTTAAATTAGATTAATCTGCTATCATTAGCAATGGCAATTATTTCCCATCATTGACTCTTGATTTAGTGCAAAATTAAAATTAGAATATCATATTGTTTGATGTGGTTCAAAATCTTATGCAAAAAAGGTAAACATATAAAATCATATTTTATATTCATTACACATAAATATTGACACATTTCATTTTTTTTGTTTACTGTTGATCAGCAAGGCCTATAGCTCAAGAAAATCATGAATCCAGAATCTCAGAATAGAATATTTCAAGTTTGAGTAAATTAATATTCAAACATTTTCATCATTAAAACAGCTTCAAACATGTTGCTTCACATGAAATGAATATAAAATGAGAGTTGAACTTTTTAATTAAATTATAATTATCCAATGAACTTTTTTCAAGATATTCTAATTATTGCAGATTAGTTAGTACTAAGATCATGCACATAAACCCAAGTAGTGTCACTCCAATGACTTTCAGGGCTTAAATTATTTTATTCTTCAGAAAACACTGGTGGCCCTGGGTCTTGTTAAGACATGCTGATCTTGCCTTCGTGTTATCATTTTCAAGAGGAAGAATAGCTGACTGTTTCTGATACATTTCAGCTGAATTTGCTCACATTTGTCTTTCTGTAAAGTGTATGTTTTGGAGAGGGGCCAGCATGACTTTTAACTTATCAGACCTGTCCTTTGCTCCGGATGGATTAACACAGCGCACAGTCACAGAATCTGCCCGGAAACCAAACAACGGCTGGCTGTCTTAACTAAACCTCCCTCATCTACCCTTTCCTTTAAAAAATGGCTTAAAGTTAGTCTCTAAGAGCAGTGCTAGGGTGTGAGTTACTGCCATGAAATCAGGGTGTGTCATTTTTTCAGCATGTGCCAGGTGTAGTCAAAAGAGTCTGCTTCCTCCTTTGCCACTCATTTTTATTATTCACTTTTCTACCTTATAGTATGCCACATTAGTGACAATTGTAGTCCCAAACCCAGCCCAAAATAAATTTTACACAAACCCAACCCCAAAACATTGTTTCTCACCCAAAAAGTGCTGTTATTCAAACACAACCCAAACAATTGTTACATAAACCCAAACCAAATGCTGTTACCTTTGTGAAAGTGTTGTTCCAAAGGATGGCTTCCTGCATAGTATAGTATATGAATAAATTCATCAATGTAGAAACATAAATTACATTTAAACACACAAAGAATTAGTTAATAAACATGAATTTATATGAATTGTAGTAGCATAAAAAATATATTTTTTCTTATAAGCACATAGAAACACTGACAAATAAGAATATACAGGAAGGGACACATTTTTGGAGTACATGTACTTAAGTAAATGTAACTAATTACTATTACTTTTTTGAGGTGAATTATATATTATGAATTTTGAGATTTTGAGCCAGGTATACTCTTGACAGCAACTGAATAAAATTAAGATCAATAGCTGCTGTTGCATACACCTGATCCAAATCCAACGTTAGTATCAATGTTTAGTAGGTACAGTATGTGTGACCTGGGAATTTCCAACCTGTGCTGGCCTCCCCTGTCATATACACACCAAAGTGGGTGTGACATGTTCTCCAGAACCCCTCCTTGCTAGGCCAGCTCATACAAGTACTTTAGTCAATCATTAATATCCACACACACACGTCGGCACACACCTACACTCTGGGGAATAACGTCATACACTCTAAAACTGACAATCTTGTATTAGTCTGGGACTATCACCTCATTAATACATGAAGCAATATAGTACACAAGCATGTGGTAGCTATGATGATATTTAGATGGAGAACTAGTCAACATGCTTACAGAGATCAAATTCAAATTAAGAAAAATCACATTTTCACTCATCTAAGGTGTAGTCAATCAGACAAGACATGTTTAGAGTTCAAATTAGTCTTCTTGATAGTCACTCAAATAGCCAAAATGACACAAAGCAGTCCTAAGAATAGTTCTCAGATCAGATTCCTCCATAATTACAGCAGTCAATGATTCTACATCAGCACTCCTACTCTTGAGGCTTCCAGCTACATGCTGAGAGTAAAAAATTGTGTAAATAAGATTTTTTTGCCAAAGCATTTCATTAAAGTCATTGTCAGAGATTCAGAATGATGTCTCAAAGAAGGTTTGGAAGTATGTTGAGGCCTAATCAGATATTTGAATACAGGGACCAACATACAGGGATTAACACACTTCATACATAAGATGTAATGCTGAAACCCTAATTTGCACCTTTTGCATACATACAGGTTAAATACATTAACGGTAAATAACAGTAGAACAGCATCTTACTTGGGCTACAGGATGTGCTTATTGTGGACTTTCCTGGGGAATTCCGTTCATATCTGATATTAAACTTTACATGCAGCTAGTCAGTTCCAGGCCCAGTGACAGATAAAGCAGGAAGCATTCAAGGTTCTTGCTGTTTGCACATATACAAACCACAGACAAGTTTGAACAGGGTTACCTTTCACACATTTGCGTGTTTATAGCTACTTGTCATAAAGCCACATTTTTTTTCATCACCATACTTTGCACTTTACACTGCTACCAGCACACACTTCACATCTGAAAACTGAAGTCAACATGTTGCTGATGAGTAATACTCTATCATGTTTAGTAACACTGTTTTACAACACCGGCTGTCATAGAACATGCTTTTGTACATCTTCTCATTTTCTCATAGAAACATCATTTGGGAATTTTCCATTTAAACAAATATTTCTCAAGATTCTTGCTGACTCACATTTCTGTACCATAACAATTACTCTTTTTTGCAGTTTTATGTATTTGCATTCATATTTGGCTCAGACAACATAGAATTACATTTAATTACCCTTCAAATTATCAGACTTTTTAGCAGCTTGTACAGCTAGTATTTGCACTTACTTCACTTTTGGCTGGCAAAGCTTTTAGAATTCCATTCGAAGGGAGGATTAAACTCAAATGGTCTGTAAAACTTCAGCAGTGCAGGTAGCCTTACAGTTGTATACACAAGAGACATCCAGTAAAGACTTGCAGATCTACCATGGACAACATACCATCACATACCTGCAAGCATTATTTACTGTTAAACTTTTTTTTTTTGTTAAATTCATAAGGTAATATTTCAATCAGAAGAGTGGTAAAACTCTTTCATTTTTTTGAATATATATGCACATACCAAGGCATTCAGCATTAGATATACCAAGGAGCACAGTAAAAATGGTCATCAAGAAAGGAATAAAATTTGACACAACAGTGAGATTTTCAACAACTGACATTTGGAACTGTCCATAATTCCCTCCAAAACTGATGAAAAGACAAAAAGAAAACTGGTCCAGGAGGCCAAAAGGGCAACAGCTTCCAGGAATTTCTGACAAGTACTGCTTGTGTAGCACATGTGACAACAATCTCATGTATTCTTCATATGTCTGCGGTGTGACATGCTGGCAAGATGGAAACATTCTCTCATAAAAATAAATAAATAAATAAAAATTTAAAAATGTCCAAGCTCGGCTGTTTTGCCAAGATCGTGTGCGGAAAACATGTTATGGTCTGATGAGATCAAGGTTGAACATTTTGGCCATAATTCCAAAAGGCATGCTTGGCACAAGCCAACACTGTGCATCATCAAAAGAACACCACATCCACAGTGAAGCATGGTGGATGCAGCATTATACTTTGGGGCTGTGTTACAGCAGTTGTCACTGGGGAATGGCAGAATGTTCTTAATGACTTTGACCTTTAAATCCTAACTACCAGAATCTCACACAACAAGAGCCATGCAGGGCCTCAGCTGCTGTGTTTGACCTGATCCACTTACAATACTTACCATTACAGCCTGTAAAGCAGTATTATAACATCAGCAACACCTTAGCAACCACCCAGGAACACCTTAGCAACCACCTAATATAACATAGCAATAGCTCAGCTACACCTTAGTAACCACTTTAGTTATAATAGCAACTGCCTAGCAACCACAATGCCATATCAAATTCTGGAATACTTTAGTAACTACCTAGTAACACCTTAGCAACCACTTTAGAAATTATAGTAACTGCCTAGCAACACCTTAGCAACTATTAGTTTGTGGTGTGTTTTGTTTTTGGAATTGGGAACCATTTAATGTCTCTGAACAACTAGATCACATTATATTTTATCTTCACTGTTAATATAAATATCTGTGCTCAAGTGTATTCATGCAACTTAAATTAAATGTATGCGACTTATCATAAATAGAATCAGAAAACAAGTATTTGCATATTTCTTATATAAATAGCAGTTCATTTTTCTGTAATCGAGATAGACTGACATGTAAATACTAATACAAACTTCAACCAGAAAAAATCATTTTCCTTGAAAATTTCCTTGAGAAGTTGATAAATAACCTGTGTTCATATTGTATATATTGTATTACAGTGTGTGTGAGCCATTTCTGCATGTTATTTAGTTTGTTTACCATTGTCACAAACTTGTTTACTTACCTGCCATCTGGGGGTGCAGGTAGCTGTGTGGTAAACCAAAGTAGTGCTTGTCAAGCTAACAAAGAAATTCCATCAAATACATCAGTATTAAACAGGGTTTCTGCAGACTGTCCTTTGTCTGTGTGGGTTTCTGCCTTGTGCCCCAGTTTCCTTCCACCTCTCACAAACATGTTGGCAGTTGGACAGGGTCCTCAAAACTGCTCCTGATTGTGACTGTGAGAGTGAATGTGCTTTGCACCAGCCCATGCTGCACCCTTCCTTGTGTCCTGTGTTTGCAGGGATTGTGTCCATTATCCACTCTTCTTCCTTCAGTCGGCACAGTATTCTTCTGTCAAACTGAACCTGAATTTCCCGTAAGGGATTAATAAAGTATATATCTATCTATCTATATATCTATCTATCTATCAAACTCATCCACTTTATTAAAATAATTAAAATGATAATCCCAATAAATAAACATGTTTACGCACCTTTTTCAAACAGAGTTAACTGTTCCTACCTTCTGCTGTAACATTTCTGCCTCTAGCATTGTTATACCCTGCATTGTAGCCATGGCTCAGATGATGCACTAACAATTATAAAAATATAAAAAATATAAAAATATAAATTATAAAAACGGAATTATACACACACACACACACACACACACACACACACACACACACACACACACACACATTTACATGTTATGCATTTCCTTGTTTTTACAACCACTGTCCATTTTCTTAGCTCCACTGACCGCATAGGAGCACTTCTATAGTAGTTCTATAATTACAGACTGTAGTTCTTCTGTTTCTCCAAAAGTATTTACTCTCCCATCCAAATCACTGAACTCAGCTTCCAATCACTTTCATGGCCACATGTGTATAAAACCAAGCACATAGGCAATCAGACTGCTTCAGTGATAATTACAACAAAGTGGAAGTGACTGAGAACAAAAGCAACTTGCTCTGTCAATGTAAAATAACAGCGTGGGGTCAGCGGCAGTGTTGCCAAATCTCGCGATAGAAACCAGCAACCAGCTATATGAAAACAAGCCCAAAATAAGCCCAACTTGCAACCCAACACATTCTGTAATACAGAGGCCACTTTTAAACAGTATAAAGATAATGACATTATACATAAACAACACAAACATTATACTAAACACTTTTAATATAAAAAATTTTAATAACTTAAATTATTGAATACATTATTTTAAAAACTTAAATTCTTTGAATAACAAAATCTATTAAACTCTGATAAAAAAAAAAAGTGCATTTTGCATCTGCCATCTGAGGTCGGAGCCATTCTTTCAGTGCGCTCTCTTTTCCCCCACTCTTTATTATATTTTCTTCCATATTTTCCCCACTTACTCGAGCTCATTCTTATGCTGCCTCGTCACTCTGGGCTGTGCCTGGCTGCCTGCCTGCCTGCTGTGTGTGTGTGTTTGGGGGTGTGTGGCTGGTCAACTTGGGCGGGAGTGATCAACAGAAAACACTGGCTTGGAAGGGACAAACGACCTATCACTCGTCTTTTGGTTTCTTATGGGGAGCTGGGAGATATCAAAGAGTTTCACTCGGAAAGAAAGACAAGCCCAAATAAGCGACGTCACGTTCAAAAACAAGCCCAAAAACCGCAACTCACAAGATTTGCAAGCGACTTTAGAAAAAAACAAGCCCAAAGTTGCTTATAATAAGCGGACTTGGCAACACTGGTCAGCGGATGCTGAGGTGCATATTGTGCAGAGGTCACCAATTTTTTGCGTCATGGAGTCAAGTCACTATAGAACTCCATGTGACAAACTTTAGATAGCTTTCACAAGGTTCCCGCTGGGTCTTAAAAAGTCTAAAATTCAAAACTTTAAATTTAAGGTTTTAAAAAGTCTTAAAAACGGCCAGATATCCATCCAAGGTCTTAAATTAAATTTATTAAAGTCTTACATTTTTAGCTTTAATTCCATAGAAGCGTAGTCTAATCAGAATTTAGTTTTGCTAACTTCTGCTAACGTCTACTAAATGCCTCAATGTAAATGTAGTTCTGTGTTTTCTGTGTACTTGGGGGTCTACCGGTATGGGAACTACAATTCCCATGATAACTGCACGTCTGTCAAGACACTGTTGCTTAGCGATTTTGT
The DNA here is from genome assembly GCA_036984385.1 of Crenuchus spilurus. Lineage (NCBI taxonomy): Eukaryota > Metazoa > Chordata > Actinopteri > Characiformes > Crenuchidae > Crenuchus > Crenuchus spilurus. Next base: position 2,381 of record BRDA01074086.1, on the reverse strand, counting down.
CGCTATATTTAGCAAGTTTTCAGACACCTCTAGCAACTTTTCTCTTCCAAAAAAGCGTCTAGCGTCTAGGTGTTATTGGAGACTTTTAAGACTCCGCTCTAATCGTTCTGTAGTTACTGTCCACAGCGAGCGCTCCATGAGCTTCTGCCCCATCCGAAATCACTAACAGCCAGGCGATTAGCATCACATTAGCCTCGTGCAGCCTCTCTACTGCGGTTGTTAGAGCTTTATTTGCTGGATATGACTGGTTCTGTGATCCTGTGAGGAGACCTATGTACTTGTACCTATGTACCAAGAACTTTGTATAGTGATGGCTCTTTATGCTCGGCTCCCAAAGAAGAGCTAGCTCTTTTGGCTCCCGAATGGCTCTTTGCTTGTTTTCATTTGTAGCCTCATATTTAAATCTAAATAAGCAAAAATAAATGGTTTGTGTGCTGAGAAACCCTTTTGCCTTCACTCTTTTTATGATAAACTTTATAATTGTTTTATAATTGTATTGTTACATACAGAAAGCAACGATAAATAAAAAAAGACTAATGAAATGGATAAATGAACATTTATTAACATGAGGGCCATATAGCGGTTATGAAGCAGTTATTAAGATGTCAATAAGTCAGGAATGAGCGCAGCAACGTGGTTATGAAGCAGGTCTGTGTGTGTGTGTGTGTGTGTGTGTGTGTGCGCGTAGTGCAGGTGCTAGCAGTTTGGGTGCCATATAAACACAGACGCCCTAAACACAAATTATTAACAATAATTCCGTTTTTCTCAGTGCCTTTATTTCCAAAATAACTTCTCAATATTAATGTTTTGAAAATTGTTTAAAATAAGTAAGATGAAAAATTTTAATCTTGATAAAACACTATTTTTCAATCAACACGATTTTTCCCATGCACAAAAAATTGATTTTGTCAGATTTTTGACCCAGTGATTGCATTAAAAGTCTTATTGGTTGTTTCTTACATGTCTTCACATTAACGTTCTTTCAACCACCAGAAAAAGACGTCTTTTCACCTTTCACTTTCAACCTAAAATGGACGTTGGAAATACGTCTTCACATAAACATCTTTTCAACTACTAGAAAAAGACGTCTTTTCACCTTTCACTTTCAACTAAAATGGAACATAGTTTCAAGAAACAGTCTGGATGTTTTTTCAACGTCTTTTTAACGACATAGTGCTGCGGGGGAAGTTTCATCATGTTTTCTTTTCTTTGACGATTGAAGTTGTGTTTTTTCTTCTTGACGAGCCTAAGAATGTTCCGCCATCTTAACAAATAAACCAAAAAACCTTTATTCTTGCTTCTCCTCCATGTATTTCTTCTTATTGAGGTATATGTTTATTTCTTCTTCTCCTGTTTTATGTCAGCCAACTGTAAAACAAAGCTACAGTGCCATTGAGTGACCAATTCGTCATTACAACACAAACGGTTTTTGCCAGCCTCGTTTGTCCTTTTCGAACTACTGTAGAAACACGACAATGCAACATGGCGGCCTCAGTCGGTGTTCGACCCGTGACCATTGTAGATATAAACAGCTTCTTCTAAGGTAAAATAATCAAATGACTTCTTAGTTTATAATGATTAGATGTGTTTTTAACCATTTTTATTAGTGATTATCTTAAATTCTGCTAAAAGATAACCTGAAATATTACATACTGTGCCTTTAATAGAATAGCTTAGCAAACTGGGGTTATTACAAGATAGTGTTATTTGATTGCTTCTGTCTGTTTCACCAAACTGACCAATCGTGCTTTTAGAATGAGGTTAGGACCGCCCTCTCAATTAACATATGGTTTGAAGAAAAGTAAATGCACACGTGTGGAAATACATGAATAAATAAATGTAGACTTGTGGAAATACATAAATAAAGAAAAAAAACATTTATTATTAGTATGCATGCTTTTTCATGAAAAATGTTTATCTATTTATTTATTTATTTATTTATACTTTTGTCATTTTTGGTCCTCCATTTATTTATTTATTTATTCGTTTATGTATTTATTTATTTATTTATTTATTTATTTATTTATTTATACTTTTGTCATTTTTGGTCCCCCATTTATTTATTTATTTATTTTATTCATTCATTTATCTATTTATTTATTTATACTTTTGTCATTTTTGGTCCTCCATACATTTCAGGGACTCAAACGAATTAAATAATTGTAAATAAAATGTTCATTTCTAATACTTGGTTGAAAACTCTTGTTGGCAATGACTGCCTGAAGTCTTGAACTCATGGACATCGCCAGACGCTATGTTTCCTCCTTTTAATGCTCTGTAGGCCTTTACTGCAGCAGTTTTCAGTTGCTGTTTGTTTGTGGGCCTTTCTGTCTGAAGTTTAGTCTGCAACAAGTGAAATGCTGCTCAATTGAGTTTAGATC
>BRDA01074083.1:0-12459 GCA_036984385.1 Crenuchus spilurus | reverse complement strand
TATAAACATATTCTGGTTTGTTTACTGTTTTGTTTACTAAATTATTACAGATGTATTTATTCATAGTTTGGATGACTTTAGTATTAATCTACAATGCAGAACATTTTTAAATAATGAAACACCACTGAATGTCCAGAAGGTGTGTCCAGATGTTTGACTGATACTGCAATTTATTTCACAAAGGTATACAGCCATATTTTATGTTCAATACAGACTTATTTCAAGCCTTTTTTGTCATGTTGATACTATCTGAAGAGTAATTCACTAATTCACAATTCTTCAGAATCAGTCATTCTGATCAACATCAAAGCAAACCAGGCTGAAATATATCAACATGTAATGAATATAAAATGAGAGTTTAGCTTTAAAAAATGGATCAAAAATGAACTTTTTGACCAGAATTTATTTTTTGGATTTCACAATGTTCTAATAAGTAGAGATGCTTATTAGCTTAAAGGAGTTTTATTTGCACGATTAGGACACCTGAAGCATATTCAAGCTGCTATAATAACTCCATTTAGTGGGCAATTGAGCGAAAGTAATGGCTTTGTCATTTAGAGCCTTTGACATGAGTATCACATGTGTCCTTATGTACCTACATCTACCCTGCTTTACATGATATATTCATCAGATTGAGGCCTGTTGACATGTGCCTGTCTCTAAGCACTCATTTGCTGCTGCACTCAACCATCCACTACAGCTCTCTTCATTTCCTTTTATAGACATATGCACCCTACTGTTTTGACGTATTTCATTGACTAAGTCCACTAGCTGACCATCAGTGCATGGAGGGGACTAACTGCTAATGCATACCAGTCAGGCAGTCTTAAAGGGCCATGCTGTCTCAATCCATCACGCGCTCTTATAATAGTCATGTGTGTCAGCCCCCCTTTGCCCCAGGTGCTGTGACATCTAATTCAGCTCGGGCTCCCTGATAATGACAGTATTGATTTGGACCGTGTTCCTTTTTAGAGCAGCAGTGCTCCTGTCTTTTTATGCTGCGGCCGCTTCACGCCGAGCACCTCCCATGCTCGGCCCAGTGTGGCAGCATGTTGTGGGATCATCATGGTGATCGCTGTCACCAAACATGGGGGTTGAGAAGTATGAGCCCGTTCTGCTTCTGCTCGTCTTCCCACTCCACGCCTGGAGCAAGACTTGGAGAGTCGGAGGGGGGAACGGGGGGGATTTCAGATGAAATTGCACAGGCAAGGCGAGCGTTCCTGAAACGCTTTCCTAGCTACATTGATCGAATAAAGTATTAATGTGCGGTGTGAGACAATAGCGTTTATGAAAAGAACAGTCAGGGTTTCCATGCTTTTGTTCCCAGTAATGATTTCATACACAACAAAGTGCATCATGCTTATTGAATTTGTCTCAGTTTGCCTGGTCGTTTATGATTTAAACTACAGCTCATGTTTATTAAGAATATTTGGGAGTGTCATTGTACACCATTTAAAAGCACATCGGTTGACTAAAAGTGGATCTCAAATGATGTTTGTGGCCTACGATACAGACAACATGGGAATCTATCAAAGTAACATATGATACATAGGACTGCGTATTTAGACACAAACTTCATTACACTCACTGGCCACTTTGTTAGGTACACCTACCATGTATCTACACTCAGTGTCCATTTGATCAGGTCCACTGACTATACTGGTGATCTTTGTTGTTCTACCTGTTTTTCAATCATGACCCCCAAAAAGAACGATTTGGGTGGTGATCATACTCAGCACTACAGTGACACGGATGGGTTGTCAGGGGCGGTTTCTGATATGGGCAATGAGGGCAGCTTCCCAGGGCACCACAACATCAGGGGTGGCACAAAAATGGCTAACCCCATCCCCTAGAAATTTAGTGACGCGCCCTAGCGAACGTGGCATTGCTTAGAGTTGTTTGATGTTCGATTGGAGTTGGGGCGCCGGAGGGGTTGTTTGCCCAGGGCGCCAAATGGGCGGCACAGGGCCTGGGTGGTTAGTACGTTCGCCTCTCAGCGCTCAGGTCTTGGGTTCAAGTCACCATCTGGGTGGAGTTTCCATGTTCTCCCTGTGTCTGCGTGGGTTACCTCCGGGGACTCCGGTTTCCTCCCACAGTCCAAAAACATGGAGATCAGGTGAATTGGCTACTCTAAAATGGTATGTTTGTTTACGCATGTATGTATGTATGTATGTATGCCCAGATATGGTTGGCACTCTGTCCTGGGTGATCCCCCTAGTGCTCGATGCAGTCCTCCAGGTGGACGGTCGCTTCCGGCTGAGAGTACGCTGTGCGCGACTGGCTGCCGCTTCTCGCCGGTGTGTGTGGTTGAGTGTGTGTAAATGGAGTGTGTTGATTGTAAAGCATCTTAGGGTTTGAGAAAGGCGCTATATAAGTGTAACGTTAATAATAATGAATAAAAATGGTCAAGGCCACTGCGCCACTGCGTGCTGTGCTGGTATGAGTGGATCAGACACAGTAAAGCTGCTGGAGAGTTTAAACACTATGTTAGTAGATGTAAAGTCAGAGTCAGCAGTTCATCTGTTGCTGCTCAGTTTGTGTTGGTTCTCTAGTCCTTCACTGGTGCTCACACTGTTGGCTAGATAGTTTTAGCTGGTGCACTATTTGACACTTGTCTTTAACATCATCAGCAGTTCTTCTGTGTATGCTCCAGTGCAACACACATTAACACACCACCACCACGTCAGTGTCACTGCAGTGCTAAGAATGATGCACCACCAAATAATAGCTGCTCTGTGGTGGTTCTGGGTAAAAGGAGGCTAATTAAGCATACAGATGGACTACAGTCTGTAATTGTAGAACTACAAAGTGCACCTGTTTGCTCAGTGGAGCTGATAAAGTGTACAAGGTATACATGAACCTGATGCATATCATTACTGTCATAGAACCCTGATAGCTACTTTAATTTCATTTGAAAATCCCAAACTGCCCTTTGCATGAACATTTCATAACTAAAAGATTAAAAAAGTTAAGAATAACATCGTTACAGAATGAAGTAAACAAAAAGAGCTTCAGTTTTGCACTTGAGCCGCATACATTATGTAGTGACCTTAACTCTTGTGCATTCATGCACGTTAAGCCTACAATTAGATGCATTCGTAATCTGACGGACCTTTTTTCGATTGTCTTCCTTTATCTGATCAGAATCTGAACGAAGCCTTACCTTTGCTAATGTTTACAGAATAAGCCGGAAGCTTCTTTCTCTCAGTGGGGTCCCTGCTACTCTCACCTCTCCTCGCTGTGTAGGTAGGGTGTGGTGCTACGCATGCTAATGTTGAAAGAAGGCCTAAGCAGCTGGGAGCAGTGAGTTCATCCTTTCCTCTCCTCCTCTCCTCCATCCCTCTGTCCCTCCCTCTCCCCAGCAGCCAGCTGATGGAAGGCTGACCGCGGTCAGAGAGGCAGTGGCGTTGCCGGGCGGAGAGGTCAGAGCACTAATGAGATGCCCAGGGAGAGAATGACAGGAGTGTGCATGTGTAAATAATCTATTAATTACAGGGAGGCAGAGGATGAATAGGAAACCTTTCTCTGTGATATCTTCATCCCCTCCCCACATCCCCCCATCACACACACACGCACACACACACACACACAGCATCTCACCTCACCAGCACACCCCTCTGCAGGTTCATGAGAAATCACAGAGACACGTTTATTCAGAGATTAAAGCAAAATCCTCTAGATTGCTGCATAAAAAGGTAATTTACAATATTAAACTGACTTTTATCTATATGCAAATGACTCCCCTCCTACACTTATTTAAATAATTTATGTGAAGGTTCGAAAGTGAGAAGGGGGATTTTTACAGGAGAAGATAACCCGGTTAGGCTGTGGTGAAAAGTATTAGTTTTTTTTTTCCTGCTGAGTTTATTTATTTCAATTACGCCGATTGTTTCCTCATGAGCTGAGCTATGGGATTCAACATGAGGCTTATTGCACTCTTTCTCAGCGAATATTTCTGCCTTGGGGCTTTCCCTGAATAATGTCAATATCACCAGCTACGTTAATTTCTCAAGCTCCCCTCCAGCCGCTTGTCACCTAACGTGATGCCTCTCTGACATAGATAATTTCATCTCATGTTGAGGTGTTTGTGCGAGAACATGGCCTTCTAGCAGATGTGACGTTCCATCTCCTGAGCTGCCGAAGGCATCACTCTGCTGTCATATGAGAGGAGAAACACAGGGAAGAGTGCTCACCAAAACTGGAGATCTGCCTGCCTGCAGAGTTTAGTGTGATCCCCAATCTGCTGCTACAAAAAAATCTTTAAAAAGCCCTCATCAGCTGATTGAAGTGCTTTAAATGGGCGTCAGAGCAGCTACGCTATTTGCAGACAAATGCTAAATCTAAAATGTCTTGTAGAATCAGGAGTAAAGGAACAGTTCAACCTAAAAATCATATTTACACAAGTTTCCACCTATGATATAGTTGAGGAATGTGTGCTGTTCAAATTTAGCCTTTTTCATTTAGAACAGGAGCCATCAGGTTAACGCTGCTAACGCTAGGACTCGCCCAAATCATTTCAATGAAAATGTATCTCTAAAATGTATCTTAAGGTATTAAAGGAGACATAGACTGCATTATTTCAGTTTATTCTGTTCAGTTTGTATTATAATCTGATGCCCAGAAGCTGTTTTGAAATAAAGAAGCTGCGTTGCCTTTTATGGTGGGCTCATGATTCTGCTCTGATTGGCTGTTTTGTTGCTGGCAACACTAAACGACCATACTGGCGCTAAAATGGTTTATTTGCATGATATGGTGAGAGAGGAGGTTAATGAAAAAAAGCTGGTTATGAATCAAATAGGGGGTGTGGACATAGCAGTTGCCTGACATCATGACATCATCAGGTATGTTTCGCTGCTCAATAAAAAAATTGAACTGTAGTATTTAGGAGTTAGGTGCTACTTTGTTTTGGGCTTCACTTTGTAATGGCCATTAAAGTAAAGTAACATAGTAAAAGCAATTCATTAACAATAAGAGAAAATAAATTACAGAGGAACCTCAGTTATCGTTTGTCCTGGTTATTGTACAATTCTGTTATCTGCAACTTTTTTGGGGGAAATTTTGTCCCAGTTATTGTTCATTGCCTGGTATTTGTTGGCGTCTGGCATGCCCACATTGTCGCTAATTCAGCAAAAATAAAGCATCCACCTATGTGTTTGTCATTATTTTTGACTGTTTATCATTGTTTCTCTGGCTTTGTTTGTCATTTCTTGTTGATGGCGCTCAAAACAAAACTGAAAAACGTCACATTAAGCGACGGTTAAGCACCTGAAGACGGGTGTGAAAACAAATCGCAGCTGAGAACTTTTGAGAACAGGTGTACAAAACAAAGGCTGCTTCTGGACCACACCAGCACTCTCTAAAACAGAGCGTAAACCTGTAAGAGTGATGTTAAATGTTCTTTTATTCGTTTCATTAGTCTTTTGTGTTTATTTCTCATTGTGTTCTGTATGTAAAACTATAGTTATTCTATTTAAAAATGTATTTTTGTTCATATTTTGGAGTGTCTGGAACAAATTAACTGTATTTACATTATTTCTTAGGAGAAATATTGCTTCAGTTATCGTTCATTTCAGTTCTCATCAGGTACTTGAGAACAGATTAATGATGAAAACTGAGGTTCCACTGCAAGTAACTTTAACAGGGAAACTGCACTCAAATACAGTAATGACAGTAAATGTAATTTGTTACTCTGCACATATCTCCAGGATAGTTGTTGGCCACTGATATAGCATCAAAATATCCAACAAATGCTAATTGATTTCGGCAGCAGAGTGAAAATGACTGGTTATGTCAGGTAGATAAATATAGGCTTCAGTAGAGTACCTCTGACAAACACACTGCTTTGAAATATTACCGTGAAAATCATATTAACAAGAGCTGCCATATGTACCAAGATAACAGGTTATTAATATATTGATGTGGTTGTGTATAATGTATTGTTTTTGCACTAATAAAGCCTATATTTAGAGCACGGTAACAGCATAAGTCACTGATCTGAACAGGTCTTTTTACTACCTTTGATCATCTTGCTCTGTTTACTGCTACTATCCGAGTCCCTAAATATAGCTAATTCCAATCTGTAAAATCCCTTCAAAAGATACTTTCTGCCCTCCTTCATCTTTACAGTTACACAGTATGACTGCTAGACCTAGTTTAGTCTTATTGACAATCTAAAGAGGAACCTTCTGTGCATCAATGTTTCTAACAAAGCATCAAACGTCCATATTACAGAACATCTCAGGCTCTTCTGGCCAACAGCAGTGTCTGCTAAAGGTCAGCAGTCTCAGAGCTGTGATAGTTTTCCATCTCTTTGACCTTACTGACACACATCATCAGACTGCTACAGTGTTCTTCTCTGCAGGCATCTTTTCTCTGTTACCACTCTGTCCGTGCTTTTGTCTTACATAGTCTCGACTGGAAGATGCACAACATAACCACTGAAACTAAGCAGGTCTGGGTCTGGTTACTACATGGATGGGAGACCTCGAAAGTAAGCTTGTGTGGCTTTTGTAAAGACAGTTGTGCCAAACGTCAAAACATTTCAGTACTCAAATTTAACAATCAGTTCTATAACGTTCGGTACTTTCTAATACAAATAAAATACCAGCTTTAATGAATCTCACTCGATGAATCCCTCACTCAGCTCATATCACCCCTGTTCACTTACACTGGCTTCCTGTTCCACTTCATATTCAGTTTAAACTCACAAATCTTTCCAGGGTTTAGCACCAGCCTACTTATTCGGGCTTCTGCATCCTTCCTGCCCTTTATGTGCTCTAATTCTGACAATTTGATTGTACCCAAGTGCTCACTGCTCACTGTGGGGGGCAGATCCTTCAGTGTCATGGCCCCCTAACTATGGAACACCTTACCACAATCTCTCAGAGGCTGTCCCAGTCTATCCTTGGCTAACATAGTGGAATGCCCTACCCAGCACCCAGTAAAGGGGTAGGTATTTTGTCTCAGGGGCAGCCCCAAATTGGATTGAAACTGCTAAGAAGATGAATGGATGACTGGATGTTACAGACAATGATGAGTTTTTTTAATTTATAGCCAGAGTATTAATTCAGTATTGAGTATCATGATTCAGTACAGTTTTCAGTACAGAAGTCAAATTTATGGCATTGTGACAACTGTAGCTAGACATGGTGTTGTGGGGCCAACAGGAGCAGCTATTCCTGTGCCCTGTGAGGATGCTCCTGTGTAGTATCAAGGACACTCTACACTGTACAGTGGAACCACGGTGTTTGTCATTAATCCATTCTAGAGTGACCGAAACGAATGATAACTGAAGCCTATGAATTTTGCATATGAAATAATGTAAATACAACGAATCTGTTCCAGACACTCCAAAATACTAACAAAACTACATTTTATATAAAATAACTATAGTTTTACATACAGAAAACTGTCACTGGACTGCATCCAAACTTATGACTGGAACCAAGCGCAGAGCAGACAGAAGCTAAAGAGCTTCAATAATAATAATAATAATAATAAAAAAATTAGAGAGGTGCCCAAGCAAGAGTTACTAGGAGTACTACATGTCAAACTAAAGCGACGGCGCGCAGCGGTACCACCCAAAAAAGGATGCAATTTGTTTCAAAAACAAAGGCTGCAAGCAGGACCAAACCCGGCGTGCTCTAAAACTGAGCAGATACAAAAGACTGAATGGATGAATGAATATTTAACATCACTCTTACCTTTACTGAAGACTCTTCTTGGCGTATGGAAATGCGTCCAGAGAGGTCTGTTTCTGGCGCACTCAGTAAACAAGCACAAGATTCACGCATGGATGGATGGCTTTGTATTCACAAACTTACCGGCGAGTCACGTGGACACGCTGACAAAAACTGGATGGATAAACAATAACTGGCACAAAATTTCCCTGAAAAAAATGTATGATAACCGAATTGTACGATGACCAGGGCAAACAATAACCAAGGTTCCACTGAATTAATGCAGCCATCTTTTGGATGAGATGTAAAAACAAGGTCCAGCGTTTCTGAAAAGTCCCTAAACATCTCTAAAATAGTCGGAGTGCTATCCTGATGTCCTGGCTAAATTTCATCTCCACTTTCTAAAACTGGCTTAGTCTCTCCTCACCTCTCTGAGTAATGTGTGGTGGGAGTTCTGGTGTGGACCAGGTGGATGCTGTACATTGGTGTTCCAAATGGGTGTCCAGAAAAGTGCTAAAGAAATGCCTTGTTTGGGTCAAGCTTCAGAACATTCTGATCCCTCTTGTTTCTCCCAATTTGTAAACCATATGCACATCATTTGATGTTAGCACTCGATTGGTCTCCATTATATGCACAACACTTATCTCGACTGTGAAATCTAGATGCAGTGAAGTTGAAAGGTTGAAAGAAGGTACATCTCAAACACTGTGGCTAATTGGCGATTATGTACATGATTTCAGCAAAGTGATTCATTTAATGAGCGGATTATTGGCACAATGAGATACGACCGATGGCCTATCTTCTCTCTAAGGACCGTGTTGGCATTGGGAATGACATCAGTGTGTGAGGTGAAGTCACCATCAGTGATCTAATCTCCCCCAAGGACACATTACAGGGCAAAAAGAGGTTTCATATCCTGCTCACAGTGCACCAAGTTCCCTGATGTGCTGAAGACAAAAAGCTTTAGCCTGAAATGCAGATTTGATCAAATCTTGCCATGCCTTTTTCTCTTTTTACCACCTTTCTTCCCCTTTAGCTGATCATTTCACGTCTTGTTGAGATGTATTGTACGGGCCAGACTGTAGTAGTGATCATCAAACAGACTGCACAGCCTTACAGTCTTCATCACTGTTGGGTGTATCAGAAAGATGCTGTGCCACATCATTATTGTACTCAAATGTGAAGGGATCACACGTGGCATAAACATTCAAATTGAGGAAAAGTTAGAGACCTTTAATTGAACATAGTCTTGGCTGAAACACACTCTCCTTGGTTACAGAGCACAAAACAAAAGTAGCCCAGTGCCTAATTGGTGCTCTTTAATGAGCTTATTCAAGGAATCTGCTCATGTGTCTATTAACATCAGTGGATGTTTAGTCAGTGAGGGCACCTCAGAGAATAGCTGCAGTCCCCTGGGTGCTTGTGAGCAGAGACACACTGGGGTGGAGTGGCTCAGGGTAACTGAGGGAGGAGAAATCCAGCCTGTTAAAGAGCAGATCTCTGAGCAGTGAAGAATAGATCACAGAGACATGTTCATTAGTCCTGCACAGAGAGCCAGGCCTACACATGTGTGTCCTGTATTCATCTTTTACTCTTCCTCACTTGACTTCATTCCTTTCTTTCTTTCTTTCCTCATGTGAAACTTTTTTCTTTCTTTTTTTACTCATGTGTGACTTTTCTTTCTTGTGACTCTTTCTCTTCATTTCTTTCTTTCATGTGTAACTCTGCCCTTTCTCTTTCTTTCCTCGTGTGTACCTTTGTTTTTTTCTTTCCGCATGTGACTGTCTTTCTTTCCTCATGTGTGACTGTCTGTCTTTTTCTTTCATTCCTTTTTCTTTCTTTCGTGTGTACATCTTTCTTTCTTTCCTCATGTGTAAGTCTTTTTTCTTTATTTCTTTCCTCATGTGTGACTCTTTCTTTCTTTCCTCATGTGTGACTGTCTTTTTCTTTCTTTCATTCTTTCTTTTTTCTTTCTTTCTTTCCTCATATGTGACTGTCTTTTTCTTTCTTTCATTCTTTCTTTTTTCTTTCTTTCTTTCCTCATATGTGACTGTATTTCTTTTTCTTTCTTTCATGTGTGAGTCTGCCTTTTCTCTTTATTTCCTCACATGACTTTCTTTCTTTCTCTCTTTCTTTCATGCATGATTCTGTCTTTCTTTCTTTCAATCGTGTGTGATTGTCTTTCTCTTTCTTTCACATGTGCCTGTCTTTCTCTTTCTTTCTTTCTTTCCTCATGCATGACTGTCTTTCTTTCTTTCATGTGTAATTCTTTCTCTTCCTTTCTTTCTTCAATGTGTCACTCTGCCTTTTCTCTTTCTTTCCTCACACATGGCTTATTCTGTTTATTTTCTTGCTTTCCTCACATGTGACTTTCTTTCATTGTTTACATTTACATTTGAGGCATTTAGCAGAGTGACTTACGGTTGAGGGTTTGGTGATCAAGGGCACATCAGCACATCAGATCAAATCGGCAACCTTCAGGTCACAAGACCAAATCTGTAACTACCAGGCCACAACTCTTCCCTTCTTTCTTTCTCTTTCTTTCCTTCATTCTATCTTTTTTTTCCTCCTCCGTCCCTCACACCTATCTTGTGATTTCCTTGCTTTGATTTATTTGATTTATTGGTTGATTTATAACTAATATAACTTATTTGGTAGTAAATAAGCAGAACATTCCCTCCAATATCAACAGATGATAAAGTCGTATAGGTGCACAAGCTGTCGTACAAACTGCATTACACTGTAATGGCCCCACTTACACGCTGTCTGTCTGACCTGATTGTTATTGAAGTGTGAGCTGCACAATACACAAATCCATAAGTTGTTAGATGCATCGTGTGTGATCAGGTTTAAAGAACGAAAGAACGTAATCACACACCTGAAAGAGTGTAAATGTGTTTAGAAATCAAACGTGTGCAAAAGGGTCTTTATGTTGCCTTACATAACAGAATCTAAAGAAAAGCTTTCACAGTCGAGCAGTGTGAGCTACTGTCACTGAGCACAAGTGATCAGGTTCTCTTCAGAGGAGAACGAGTCCTGTTCATTATTGCTGGTCTGTGATAGCACTGCAAGCAGCCTGCGGCCAATTAACATTTTAATCCCCATTTAGCTTTGAATGGCATTCTGGCTCCTTTTGCTCTGTGTTTACTGAAAAGTAATATATAGCCTTGAATCAAAGTCATTTCCGTCACAGCGAGAGAAAAATATGCTGATGCGAAATACAGCCACTGACTCATGAGACGGTAATTCATTTAACCCGAACTCAGTGGGAGTGAGCTCTGAAGAGAAGGTGCATTTGTGACTGACTGATCTTATTCTCAAACTTGTAAAAAGTTGTAGATGACTTAGGAACAGTTTCTGGAGACATAAAAGATGAGTAAAATATGACGGTGTGCTGCAGTAATCTCAGCTTTATGTTTATTCATGTTTTATTTTGACAAAATATATCAATTTTAACAGTGTCAAAGTTCAAACACAGGCACAAAATACACCTTCAACCCAGAATGCAACATGCTTGTTAAAAAGCAGAAAGAAAATCTAAAGTGAAGCAGGCATGGCTGAGTTTGTTTAATTTGTTTGAATTGTTAGAGGTGTATTGATTGTTGCCAGCAGAAAAGAGGAGAGTAAAATATACACACATCCACTCTGTTCCAGTGCTGACTTCTGGCAGAGTGCCATGTAGGGGGTGGTGGGGAGGTATGGGTGGGGAGGGAGAGAAGGAGGAGTGTGTGTGTATCAGAGAGAGAGAGAGGGAGAGAGAGAGGTGTGTGAGAGAGATAGAGGGGATAAAAAAGGGTGAGAGAGTAGAGAGAGAAAAAGGAGAAAGTGTGTAAGACAGAGAGAAAGAGAGTGTGTGTGAGACAATAGAGAGAGAGAGTAAGAGAACGAGAAGAGAGAGTGTGTGTAAGAGAGAATGTGTCTGTGTGTAAGAGAGCGAGACAGACAGAATGAGAGAAAAAGTGAAAGAGTGAATAAACAAATGTGACTGGAAATGAATGTAAGAGAATGAACAAAAACTGGGAGTGTGAAGAAGTGAATAGTCAGCATAAGTTAACAAATAGACTACATGAATATGGGAGTAAATACATGTGAGTCAGTGAGAGTGAATAAGTGAATGTGAGCCAGTGTGTGAATGATGACATAAGTGAGGGTGAGTGAATGAATGTAAGTAAGCAAATGTGAGAATGAATAAGTAAACAGGTGGTGAAGAAGTGTGAGGGAGTGAGTGATAGAGTATGAACAAGGGAACAGGTAACTGAATAAGTGTGAGTGAGGAAGTGAGGAAGGGTGAGTGAATGTAATTAAAATGGTGGGAGTGAATGAGTGAGCATGAATATGAATGAGTATGAAGTGAATACATGAGTAAATAGGAAGTGGATGTGAGTGAGTGATAGTCTGTGTGTGTGTGAGAGAGAGAAAGAGAGAGAGAGTGTGTGTGAGAGAGTGAGTGAGTGAGCATGAATATGAAGAAAAGAGTGAGTGAATACATGAGTAAATATGAATGAAAGCATATAAGTGAATGTGAGTCAGTGAGACAGTGAGTGAGTGAGTGAGAGAGAGATAGAGAGAGTGATAGAGAGAGATAGAGCACGAATACAAATAAAATAGAGTGAATACATGAGTAAATACAGTATGAATGAAAACATAAGTGAATGTGAGTGAGTGAATGTGTGAGTCAGTGAGTGTGAGAGGGAGTGAGTGAGCGAGCATAAACATGACTAAAAGAGTGAGTGAATACATGACTAAATATGAATGAATGCATATAAGTGAATGTGAGTGA
>BRDA01074081.1:0-40330 GCA_036984385.1 Crenuchus spilurus | reverse complement strand
TTTTAGGTTTTCCATAAATTTCACCCAAAAACCAAATATAACTAACTTTTTGTGAGTAATGTAGATGCTCTTTGTAGTTCTAAAATTACAGACTAGTCCAGTTGTTTGTCTGTATACTTTGTTAGCCTTCTTTCACCCTGTTATTCAATGCTCAGGACTCTCACAGAGCAGGTGTTAGGTCACTGCAGTGACACTGATGTGGAGGCGGTGTGTTATGTGTTGAATGGATCAGGACACTACTGGCTCTATATTTTTGGTTGGTAGACAGTGACACTGAGGTGTTTAAGAACTCCAACTGTGTTTCATTCATTCAGTGTCAACTGCAGTGCTGAGAATTAGATTAGACTCAACTTTGCCTGTGTGATTGTACACAAATTTGACCTATGCATTTAACCCAATATCGTCAATATCCGTGCTTGTGCTGAAGGAAAATCCTCATTGGGTAACTGACTGTCTTCACAATCTGTGATTGGCCAGTCACACAGAGCGTCCGCCCCTCCCTACACAGACGCACCTCTGTGTGTGAGAGAGTGGGCCACCGCTCTGGCTGCACAGTCACTCAGTCACATACACATGCCCACACAGACAGGCACAAACAAACACCTTAATCAATATTGTTTAACTTTGTGTGGGGAAAAAATGCCAAGAACGTTAAGTAGTAAAATAAATAAATAATTGAAAGGAAAAAAAATCAGTTTGATCATAAAATAAAAAAGTTGTGTTGAGTATGACAGCTCTTGTTCATGAATAGTAAATAGTTCTCTTACTTTTGTGATCAAAAACATTGATTTGAATTTCAATGTTGAGGCTGGTCTGTAAATAGTTTTCAAATAAACAACATATAGCAATTTCTGATCAATCCATATCAATTCCAGACTTAAAATAATGTACTGATTTAAGCCCCACCTACTTCCGGTTAAACCATGCCCACTCCGAGTACAGATACGGATACAGATCATTTAGATGGATGAACAGATACAGATAGTGGTGTATTCGCTCATCCCTATAAGGAACCATACCTTGTGAAGAGACATGTAGGTTCTTCAGACCTTTAAAATGTTCTTGCCGCTCATATATCCCATTTACTGAAAAAGTTTTTCAAAGAACTTTTAAGGAAATGTGTGCATCTGTGGCACTCAAATAATCCTTTGTGAAACTTTTTTTTAAAAAGAGTGCATCCGAACACTTTTAGAAGACAGAATTCTGCTTGAATCTGCCTTCTGGGTTGTGTTCAGCCCTGAGAAAACAAAGCAAAGCATTTATTTAAAGAGAAACAGTGGTGTGTTGAACACTGTTGTGTTGCACAAACATTGCAACTTTGGCAGCTGAGAAGGCCGTTCTTTGTGCTCTTTTTGAAGAATTTTCAGAGCCTGAAGAAACAGGTTTAAATGTTTAATACAAAAAAAATAAGCTAGCTTTATCACACCTCCCAAAGTAAAATGCTTATGTGGGAGAAGTGATATAGCCATGAGTGCAACTATATAAACTCAGAGAGCTGATCTCAGATTAATGTCTTATGGGATGATGTTACAGTACCTTGTCTAGAACAGCAGAGCTGCATTTGTAGTGAACTTTATTAGACTCCACTGTATGCTGTGCTTTTCTAATACACATCACCGCTGATTGGGTAACACCTCTTGCATTCTATCTTGCACCATTTTGACAAAACGGTTTTCAGCCTGGAAACAAGCAAAATGGTTTGAACAAGATTCTTGGTTTTTTTTTACAAGTAGCCCACATGGATCTACACCAGGGGTGCATACACTTTTTCAGCCTGCGAGCTACTTATCTAATGAGTAATAAGTCAAAATGCACCTACTATAAAAATGCAAGACATATATTTATTTGTAAATATATTGACAATTTATGTGTACAATGTATGCTGGTGTACCTTGAATAATTACATGAACCCATATTACACAATACAACTGTGTACATGTTTTGTCATTAGCCTACTTTACTCTGATGACTTTCACTGAATGGAATCGGTCAGGGATGCATAGTCTGGACAGTAGCTGCTGATAGCCAGCCTCAAGCAAACCTCCAAATAATGATCAGTCATGGTGGAACGATACTTGGACTTAATGATCTTCATGTGTGAAAAGGCTGATGCCGAATAATGCACTCAAGGCAAACACACTTAAAAAATGACAGTAAAAAAGTCCTCCTTCCACTCCATATGGAAATAGTCAGTTTTAGGCTTCTTACTTGGTCCAGCTCGTTTACTCATTTTAAAACTCTTTCTCCAGTTCAAAAGAAATAACTTGCAAGCTAGCTAGAGTTTTGCAGCACTTAAGCAGAAATTCTGAATTACTTTGATAATAGTTACTTGGATGTAAATGGATGGTTTATCACAGACTGGTAGCCGCACGCACACAGACACAGACTCTAATGTTAATGTTTTAATATAAAACCTCTGATATTAAAATACGTCTAGCTGACAAAACACATGCAGAACAAACATACATGTTAACAACTTACAGTGACAGGTGAACACGGACTGCCGGCCAACTTGAAAAACACTGGTTTACAAGTTTAGATGCTGTTTCATGAAGTGATAGCGGAGACGGCCAATCACACATTAGCAAGAAACGGCAGAGCCAACTGAATGAGCTTGTGGGCGGTCTAAAGTGAAATTTGATTCAGATTGAGAGGCTTGGAATCCCGCTGGGTCCTAGTGCTCGACCAGTCTCCCTGTATGTCAATCAAGTAACAAGTTTTATAGCGAGGACGGATGATAAGCTGTCTATTTTTTAAAATGCCATGCGATCTACCCCACACTCCCTTTGTAATCGACCGGTAGATCGCGATCGACGTACTGTGCACCCCTGATCTACACAAATTAATATAAAGGAAAGAAAAGGGGTTCAGAATGGATGATGATCTCCACAAGATTTTAGCAGGTTTTTGTAATACTGACATGGTTTCGCAGACTCACCTTTGCTGGCAGAAATAGCAGCCAGTTACTTCTGATTAAGACCAATGTCCTGTTGCTCTTAATCTGACGGTGTTAACTCCAGGCATCTTTGAAAGTTGGCTGTTTTCTCATGGGAAAAGATAAGAACAGATAAGTGGAAAGGGGAAATGCCATGTCAAAGATCAGTCAGGTGTAAATGTTTTGGCGAACAAAAGCTTCAGCTGAGTCTGGTGGTTCAATACTGTAGCCTTATAACCTGAATTTAAGAACATGCAGTTGTTGACAATTCATTAAGGTTAAACCTTCATTCATCAACTCGGCTTACCAGTCATATTGGACAGAGGTTAACATTGTTCTTCACAATGTGATATTTGTACCATACATAGTAGT
The DNA here is from genome assembly GCA_036984385.1 of Crenuchus spilurus. NCBI lineage: Eukaryota > Metazoa > Chordata > Actinopteri > Characiformes > Crenuchidae > Crenuchus > Crenuchus spilurus. Next base: position 37,023 of record BRDA01074081.1, on the reverse strand, counting down.
ACAATGTAGCTGATTTGCACAACTGAGACTGAACGTGTAATAGCCTTGTTTACAGACTTAATCAGTTGTAGGGTATTTACAAATGGTTACTATTTTGTGCAGCAAAGAATGCTGTTACACTGATTTTGAACATGTTTCCTGTTGAAGAGAAGTTACGCCACATTAACAGTCAAAAACGCAACAAAAGTAAACTTTTATTGTCGTGTTGGGGGGAAAACCCTTTAATTTACAGAACAAGATCTCAATCTGAAAGCCTTGACATTCTCTCTCAATTTTGTCATCTTTTCTTTATTTTCAAACAGCATGCACTCATGAAAAATACATGACTCCTGAGTTGATCAACACATTTTCAGTTCACAATGAACAAAAATGAGTATATACTGTATATTGCTCTGAGATTTATGGGGTTATTTGTAATGTCTTTTGTTTGTCCTTTGTTTAGGAGTTGCTGTAAGAACTAAGAAGGTATCTCAAAGTATTTGCCTTCATATTTCAGAATTACATACATATTAGGCACTATTAATGACAAATCAAGAATTAAAAACATAATGGCAAATGGTAAATTGACCATAATAGGCACTTAATTTATAAGGATGTGGGATGTGGTGTCAACGTCGTGTTCTAATCAAAATGATGTGGAGTGTCATAGTTGTATTAGTAGAGTTTACAGATATATGTATGTGTGTTTGTTCCTGGGAATATTGGCAACTGAAGAAATTTGGTCAGCCATTGAGATTTAACTATATTCTATGCTGATATCAACATTGTACTCAAGGATCCCACAGCCACATGAACAACTAGATTGTTCTGATTTGAATCACCACTGGTATTTTGGAAAGAGTTTAAGCCTAGCACAATGCTGACATTATGGTAACTTTGTCCAAATGAAGGTGTATAGAGATGTAATTAAATATTGATACACTTTAGTACCACAGGATACATTGTTTGTGATACTGTATCGATTCTCTTGCATACATGCAAAGGCTGTTGGCAGACAGTGATTTATTTTGTGTTGTGTTTAAACCGCCAGCCACTAGAAAGAAAGTTTGTAGTCTGTCTGCAGCCATTGGACTCTTCCAGTCCAACAGAAACAAGCATCATTAGCAAACCTAGCTGCTTAGTAACATTATCGTTCTTAAATTTATAATCAAAAATAGCAATATATTGAATTGTAAACTCTGTTTCATAATACATATCACCAGTTTGTGGCCAAAACATTGTCCTAAAGGCTTAATCCATATTCAGAAATCTCCTAAATGCTGTATTATCCTTAGTCTTGGTTGAAAGCTGAAGCGAACACTGCATATCAACATTCATTTGTGAGTTACATTTCTCTCAAATCATTTGCATTTCAATTATTCTTTCATTTATTTGCAGTAATCAGTGTGACAATGAAATTGGCAGACAACAGGAGATAACGTTTATGGGAATATAGCAGCTTTCAGCAGCTACCATTGTCATATTCTAGATGCTATAAAGTAGAGTCTAGATCCCAACTGAGACAGTAACCTGTCTTCAAACAGTTATCACTTCACATATATCTTATGGGCTTAAAGCAGAGTGTTGGTTTATAGAGTCTTAAGTCTCCAAGTAAATGCTTCCTTCATTCCCTAGTAGTAGTTCACCATTCCATATTTACATTTACATTAACAGTATTTGGCAGACGCTCTTATCCAGAGCGACGTACAACAGTCATATCAAACTGATAAAAAAAATCTGAGCAAGTGAAGTCATCTGTAACCTAAATATATTCACATTTCTCAGCATTTGAGAATGTTATAAGCTTATAAGATCATTTGCTGTAATGTCATTTAACTTAAATTATCTGTATAATTCTAATGGTTAATGAATAACCTAATTGTTTTCGGTATCTTTATTAAGTAATATTTCACTGTATTGGCAGAGAATTTTCCTGGTTTAAAGCAAAAATGTAAGAATATTCTTCCAAAGCAGTTATTTCATGGAATAAAATTGTTTAAAACATGTAACCCAAGTTTCACATTCTAAGTTAAACAGCTTAGAAAATTGAAATATTAGATATGTAGACTAGATGTGTTAATTTGCTAACTTGCTTTTTCTTTGCAATATAATATTTTCAATCAAGTTGAAGGAATCAAATCTGCTGGTGGCATTTTTTTTACTATTTCCACTCCAAAGTAAATATGAAGCATAAAGGTGCACCCTTAACATTAGCATTAGCACACCTACAGTGCCTTGCGAAAGTATTCACCCCCCTTGACTTTTTACGTATTTTGTTACATTACAACCTGTATTTAAATGTTTTCTTAATATGAATTATATGTGATGCATCTGCACAAAATAGTTGAAGTGAAATTAGAAAAATATATACTTTTTTAATGAAAAAAAAAAAAACCCTGAACATTGGCATTTACATATGCATTCACCCCCTTTGCTATGAAGCACCTAAAAAGTTTGGTGCAAACAATTACCTTCAGAAATCACATTCCTAGTGAAATGAAGTCCACCTGTATGCAATCTAAGTACTACATGATCTGTCACTATATACACAACTTTTCTAAAAGGCCCCAGAGGCTGTAACACAATTAAGCAAGAGGCACCACTAACCCAACAACACCATGAAGACCAAGGAGATCTCCAAACAAGTCAGGGACAAAATTGTTGAGGAGTCAGGGTTGGTTTTAAAAATATCCCATTTCTGATGATCCCCCAGAGCACCATCAAAGGCATTATCATCATATGAAATGAATATAGTACCACAACAAACCTGCCAAGAGAGGGCCACCCAACAAAACTCTCAGACCGGGCAAGGAGGGCATTAATCAGAGAGGCAGCACAGATACCAAAGGTAACCCTGAAGGAGCTGCAGAGTTTCCAAGCAGAGACTGGAGTATCTGTCCATATGACCACAATAAGTAAGCCGTACACTCCATAGAGCTGGGCTCTGGAAGAGTAGCCAAACTGGCGCAAAAATAACACATCACCCCAAGAACACTATTCCCACAGTGAAACATGGTGGTGGCAGCATCATACTGTGAGGATGTTTTTCATCAGGAGAGACTGAAAAACTGGTCCGAGTTGAGGGGAAAATGGATGGTGCTAAATACTGAGATATTCTTGAGCAAAACCTGTTTCGGTCTGTTAGTGATTTGGGACTGGGATGGAGGTTCACCCTCCAACAGGACAATGACCCAAAGCATACTGCTAAAGCAACACTTGAATGGTTTAAAGGGAAACATGTACATGTATTGGAATGTCAAAGCCTAGACATTAATCCAATTGAGAATCTGTGGTCAGACTTGAAGATTGCTATTCATCAGATTGCAGAAACCTGGAGAAGTTTTGCCTGGAAGAGTGGGCAAAAATACCTGTAGCAAGCTCATAGAGACATTCACAGCGACTTGCAGGTGTAATTGCTGCAAAATATGGCTCTATGAAGTACTGACATTTGAGGGGTGAATAGTTATGCACACTGACTTTTTCTGTTATTTTGTCCTATTTGTTGTTTTGCTTCACAATAAAAATAAAATCAAATGGTCAAAGTTGTAGGCATGTTCTGTAAATGAAATAATGCAAACCCTCAAATAATACATTTTAATTCTAGGTTGTGAGGTAGCAAAACACAAAAAATGCCAAGGGGGTGAATACTTTCGAAAGGCACTGTAGCTGATTAGTAATTTGACTGTAATGTAAAATTATAAAAAAAAGCAATGTATCTCCTTGCTTACAGGATCACAGTATATCACAATATACTGAATCGTAAAAAAGGGGTTAATGTTTTTTTTTTCAGGGCTGATACCAATTTCTAGTAATCAAGGATGCTGATAACTGATATTTTCAACTAATAATCATTTACCATATATATGATATTTATAGCATTGAAATGTAGCGTTGAAAATAGTTTATTATTAATAATTTATAGAGCCTTGAGCTTAAGACAAAGTTGATCGGATCTACTCAATATGTGGTCTACATTTCTAGCAATCAGGTGCCAGACTAATTAAGTTTTTTTTTTATATATATATATTATTATTATGTTTCAGATGCATATATATAACAAAAATGCTTTTATCGTAATGGAAACTGAGTCCAGGTGCCAATTCCAATAAATAAAAATTTTTTAAATATTGACTCCAATTATTGGTCAGCGCTGATATCGTGATATGTATTGTATTGCCACATTCTTTCCAATTAGCCTTAAAGGCTTAACTAAATTCTGAAATCTAGTCCTAAATGCTGTTATTTAAAATAAAGTGGCTTTTTAAAGTACTTTTGTGTAAGAACTAGGTATTCTGATTATGTCCAGAAGAAACAACTTGACAGCATATTTGCCTGCATTATTAGCTCAAATATCCAAACACTACTGTAGAATATCTATATTTCACTTGTAATGAAATACAAGATGTTAAATGCAAATGTCTGGATCTGAATGATACTCCAGTATATGTTTCAAGTTTGACTGAAGAATGTTACATATAAAATATGATTTATCCATTGAATCCAAATATGCAGTTTATTTGAATTTTCTTTTGGGAAAGGTAAAGACAAAGTTGATCAACTGCAGGAGTGCTGTTTTTTTCATTAGGCTGACCCTCTCTGATCATAACAAACTGCATGTAGCTTCATCTATAGTTCCCCCGAAGTTCTCGCCCACATTCATACTCAGCATAAACACTCACTCACACATGCGCAGTAAAAAGATGATGACCAAGAGTCCCTCCCCGTCCCATCCCCCCCATCTTGAAGTTAGTCCATAGTCCATATAATACACAGGAAATCGCACAGAGGTCACAGTTATTTTACAAAAGATAGGTTGCCTGAAGCAACTAAAAATGTTCTACCAGGCATTTTTGCTCATTACAAAAATCACTCCCTTTTTCACCCACCCACAAAGCCCGCCCTTCCCAGACACCGAGTCGAGCTCTTCTTCATTTTCTAATTCTTTCCACATATGAATACACAACACTGCCAACTTTCATTTTGCCTCATTTCCCCCAACCTCTCCTCCTAGCCCGAAAAGATACGAAGAAGAAAAAACCAAAAGCCAAAAAACGAAATCGAAAATGTCTTTAAAGAAATCCACAAGAATCAAGGAAGTCCCTTATAATTCCACAGGAAATCAAGTTTTTGCATTCAAGTCTTTCCATTGATCTGTGCAAAATTGTACACTCCAGTGTCACAATTTGGCATTTTTTTTCTCCAGCTATTTCTCACCCTTCTTTTCCTTCTTGACCTCAGTTTGTATGGTTGTGAAGGGAAGTGAAGAATGTCCTCCAGTAGTCAAAGACACAGTGTAATTTTCCCCAGCATTCTTTTTTTTTTTTTTGTTGTTGTTGTTGTTGTTTTTTCTTAGTGTCTGTAGAGGCATAGCTGTCAAATCTTCCTTACATCAGTAACATCAAACCTTGATAATAAGAGTAAGGCAGTAAATGCAGATAACAGAAAAAATAATTATTCCCCTTTTCAGTAGTAGATTGTTGTTTTACTTGTTGGTGTAGCTGTTACATCATTTTTCCTGTTATTCTATGCTTTTCAATGCAACAAATAGAGCAGAAAGATATGAGAACACCTTTAATGGTCTGAAGACAACCTCATGAAAAAGATTGCAATGTTCTGCTCTCTCTAACATTCGTTTAAATTTTTACAATCTCTGTGTCCCTGCCTACATTGGTCAGCATTCCATTTCAAGTCAACATTTTATCGAAAAATTTCACTGATCAGCAAGAAGTTGTGTGCAAAATACTATCAGGCAGATACATTTTAACCCCTACCCAACCCACCCCCAAATCCTCAACTTAGCTCAACTAATACTTACAATAATACGTGTTTTTGGAATATTGTTTAAAATGATAATGACCTCAACAGGTTTGATCTTAAACCACCACTTTTTTCAATTCACACTTTTCTGCTGCTTTTGTTTGATTCTGTGACCTCAAGGATTAGACTGCTGAAATAAATACAAATAGAAATGTTATCAGTCATGTTAAATTATATCATACCTTATTATTCCATTGGGGTAATAAATTCAGTCTCTCTAATCCTCTAAAATAAATTTCATTGGTTCTTCTTTGCTTCCCCTTTTACCAGTCTTTTATTTAGATACTGTGATGTCCATGACCTTTGATTTACATGAAAAGATCAAACTACTAGCATATAATGTTGTGGTATTTTCTTCATATCTTTTAAGTCAGAACTGATATGTAATTACATTAAATGGATTCAAGTAACCATTTTTACTATGATGGCTAAAATCACCTGACTAGATGACCCAAGGTCTGCTTCAAGTCCCAAATTCACATTAATTAATTAGAGAAATTTTAGGCCATTCTAAAACATGTTAGGAATTTCAGTCAAATACTTGATAACTTGCAAATTTGTAGGCCTTGTTCAGACTGCCAGCCCAAATCTAAATTTTGGCTAATCTAGATTGTATTCAGATTGACTTTTTGTGATAGTTGAAAACACATGAAATCTGATTTTAGCAAATCTGCTTCAAACTACATTTGGAGGTGGTTTGAAGTGCAATTTCTGTTTTGGGATTCACCATCAGATTTTTACAGATGCATCTGAGGCTGGCCACTCTAATCATATATCAATGCGTCACTTGCAATGTGACAAACAATGCCAATGTTGAATTGGAAGTGAAGGTAGTGGTGGGATTCAAGTAGACTGCCAACGATTTGTGCTTCATGTCAACACCGTGATTGTCTGGAGGGCACGATGATGCACCTCCATCTCTCCAGCATCCATGTTTAAAAGCTATGTCACCAGTGTATTTATGCAGTTAATGATGCCTACATCATAACCACAGCAACCCATGCAGGTTGTCTGAAAACACAAATCCAATTTGATCACTTCAAATAACAATGTGAACAAAAGGTCTGATTTGAGAAATCCAATTTGCCTGCAGTCTGAACATAGCCTTAGTCAACTTGTATTGTGTTGCTGAGATTGATTTTAAAAACAATTATAATGCTCTATGTTCATACTACCTCATCAGTAACTCTTCTGTTTTGATATCAAGACACTATTCATTCCTTAATTCAGTCAGATAAACATTGAGAGCATTAGTCATTGTCTACATTTTACTGGAACACTTTGTCTCTAGTGAAAATTAATATATAAACAACCGAGAGAGGAAAATAAACAAAGTAAGCCACTACTGCAACAACGTATTTAAAATTTGTTAAAAAAGAGAATGACAGCAAATGTGATTATGCACTGCATTTTACACAACGTCATAGCTTCAACTACAACTTCCTTGAGGTCAGTGATGATTTGAGTTAATTCAGGAGACAAATCATCACTTGTTCTGTTCTATAATTTGTATCTCTAAGAGAGTTAGAGTTCCCTACAGGAAACACTTATTCAAACTGGTCACTCCAAAGATTAGCTTAATGTACCAATTTTGGTCAATTTCAACAAACATTTATTAGCTTTCCATCAGCATTTCCCCTACAATTAAATAGGCCGGGTGGCTTACACGGTTAAACTCATAGGTCACAGGGCTTGAGTGAGATACAGACATTAGAATGTAACTGATCATCCTAATATTTGGTATTTTTTGGACAAAATAATCTACATTCAAATTATTTGGGGAAGCCAAATTGTAGATTCCAAAATTCCAAGTCCTGTGTAAATCTGATAAGTGTGTGACAGGTGAGCTGGGGTTGTGCTGGAGTTGCAGCATCTATAGAGTTTAGTCATAGCAAGATATTTGTTTGGGATCTCTTTTTAATTGCCTAATTGTATTCTTGAAGTGAAACTCAAGTGTTGCACTTTCACCTTGTCGTTGTAGCGTTGTGTTAAACCAGCAAGCAAGCAATTTCCTATCACAAGAATTTATAATCAAATGCAGATCTGTTTGGGACCTACTTTTGTACATGGCAACTATGGTCTACCACCCAGCCTGAAAAAAAAAAATATAGGGAAAACACCGTATGTGGTGACTGCTTGGCACACATTGGTTTCTCTTTAAACATAATTTTATATTCATGCACAAAATTGTTTTTGAATACTGTAATATATGCACTTAATAATAATAATTGGTCCTTCAAATAACGCTATGCCAAAACTGTAGCTTTCTGCTGTTCCTGATCAGTGTTTGACAGCTAATATATGCTTCTGTCGATATAATTGTCTTTAGGCTCTTTTAAAGGGTTTGATCATTAAGTTGTGATGTCTCTAGATCAAGAGTGGCATAATTTCTTACAGAATCAGTCACATTTGTCTCTTTGTGATTCAAACCTCACACAATCATTTACCTAAAATAGTTGTTTTGGTATGAAAACAGTTGTTTTTCTATTATAACTGTACCTCTGTTTTTAAAATGATAGCACCCTCATGCTTGGAATAAGTAGCACTCAAAACTGCTTATATATGATTTAGTGCCTCACATTTTTTCCCCAGAAACTTTTTTCCTTAAAATCACCAAGAACTAAAAAGAAGATATAGCATTTAGGTGACAGCAGATGCTTTTTTCTGTGATACCCACCCTTTTAAAGCATCGTGCACTGAATCAAAGGCCACAATAACACAAAACGTCCCTCATGCCTCCATCCTCAGTTACTTTTTAATGCCTTCTTACTGTCCAATTGTCACCCACCCCAAGAGAAAGAATAGTAAAGAAAAGAAAATTAATCGTTTGTCTTTACATGACACAGTAAGGCTCACGGGGTAGTTGAGGTTTAGTTCTACAACAGGGAGGCAGGTGGGCCAAAAGACCCTTCTTCAGGTCCTTATTAAGGAAAAAGCAAATTATGGGGTTTACCCCTGCCTGGGCAAAACTCATCCACACCGTAGTAGAGAGGTACCGGTGTGGGATGGTGCATTCCTTCACAAAGACCCGCCAGTAACAGGCCACAATGTATGGTGACCACAGCACCAGAAAAAACAGAGTGATCACATAAAACATCCTGCCAAGCTGCTTCTCTGCTTTGAACTCCTCCATGCCCAGCAGCCGTCGGTTCTGGTTGTGCAAGTTCTGCCTGATGCCCAACAGGGTAGGTGGCATCGGGCCCCTTCCGAATCCTGCAATCCAATTGGCGGCCGCCTGGCCAGTGGCTCCAGGCCCATGAAAGGTCCAGTTTTGGCTGATGGCTGGAACCATCTGGACGGGCTTCATCTTCCGGTGTTTGTACTCAAAAAGCAAGAGCTTCATATAGACCACATGAGTGGCCAGGATCAGCACAGCCAGCATAAGCATGAAGCCCAATGTGTCGTTAGCCTTGAAGTAGCGATGCTCGAAAATACACTGGTCTTCTTCATGGATGAACTTGTAGGTACCTACATCAAAGACAGGTGGGAAAGCCATAGCAACTGACAGTGTCCAGACCATACACACCACAGCAACGCAGGTCCAGAAGGTCATGCGCTTAGAGTAGAACCTGTGGTGAGCAATGGCCATGTACCTTGTGACGCTAATGCAAAACAGCATGAAGGCGGCATGGAAGCAGAAGAGCACAGCCATGAAAGCCACCACCTTGCAGCTGAGTACACTATAGGTCCAGGCTGAGCCATTCTTGATAGACACTAGCACAAAGGGGAAGCAGACTGCTGATCGGATGGTGTCAGCAAGGCAGAGATCCAACAGGAAATAATATGGGGCCTTGTGTAAGGCTCTGTCCCTTAGCACTAGCAGCGACACCACTAGGTTGCCCACCAGGCTGATGCATATGATCAGCCCTAGAAGGACAAGCTTAATATAGGTCGACACAGCTGATGAAGGCCCTCCACTAACCATGCTACCTGTGGTAGCCACAACTGCTGCCAGGGGGTTACTGGGCCCATCAATGCTCTCGTTTCCGTTGGCCATCCCTCTTTGTGCTCTGACTGCAGAGCTTCTTCCTCTCCTTTGGAACAAATGCCTCCTTTTCTGTCACCTCCTCCACCTCCTCCTCCTCCGCCTCCTCCGGCTGAGCTGTCTTCCGTCTTCGTGGTTGCCTCTTGTTGTTGTCTCACATGGAACAGGAGAAGCTGATCCTGCATTGCCCCATTTTGCACAGTTCTCTTTGGAGCTACCTTTCAAAACTGCCTCCTCTCCTCCCTTTTTCTCACACCTATGAATGAAGTAAAATAGGTGTTATTATTATTATTATTATTATTATTATTATTATTATTAATATAATATAATTCAGTTTTAATAACTGAATATTTTCTTACATGCTGTAATATTTTGCACCATTTAGTAGCAAATGTGAAACAGTCTAACATTCCAACTTAAAATTTGCCTGGTCTAACTTGCAGTTCTGATCTTCTCTGTGACCACTTGGCCTCAACCTAGAATCCTAACCTTCTCATCCACAAAATATACCATTACTAAGTTATCCACTGTGCTCAAAACTAATGGAAGTTTCTAAAAAAATAAAAAATATCAAGATTCTGACCATGAGCCACTCCCACCAGCTTCTTTTATTAGCTTCCCAAAGGCCAAATGCATGTTTAGAAGAGCAGGCAGCCAACTGTACCTGCCTGCCAGATCAAACCAGGTGCTCAGTGCATTATATCAAAATTTAACTCTTATTTCCAGGTTGAGGTAAGTGCCAGGATGTACCAGTTCAGGTCAGTGAGTTGAACCAAACTCTGCTCAAAAGCTGCCGATATTTTAAAAACCATAGTGAAGCAACTACAGAGTTCCTTTCATCTTCTCAGACTGCAATTCAAAGACTTAGACCAGGCCCACAAGGCAATGTGCCAGGTGTAAAGGCTATTACTTCATCTGTTGCACTTCTGTAAGGTTGGAGAGCTGGATCAGGGGTCGAGAGCAGCACAATACTAGTTGATAAGACGGATCAGGAGTCAACAGTAGTGCTGGGAACACAATCTGTGTTCCACACTGCTAAAGGATGATCTGATTTAAGTTAATGTTCCAGTGGTCGCCAATTATCCTCCTGGAGATTTACATTTGTGCAGTGTGTAGTTCTAACCTCTTAACCCCCAAACTTCAACAAAGATTCAGTTGTTTATTACCTAGAGCAGGTGTGGCAGATTGCGGGTGGGTCTAGATGCCACAAGGAGATCTCCAAGTCCAGTGACCAATGCTGTACACTTGAAAATTGAGTTGACAAATAAAGCTTCCAATCAAAGTTGTAAAATTTAGGAGACAGTGGGAGTGAGCTGGTCAGGATCTGTATCAAATGAATAATGATCAACGTCAACCAGAAACACTTTAGCAATTTGAACATATAATTGAATGCCCATTCTCTTTCAGTGTCATCAAATTGGCATAAAGTGAATAAACACAAATTTAAGAAATACAGCGAGAGGTCTTTCCTGCATTTCTTCTCCACAAAGCCAAATGATCTGTGCCAATGATGGTTGTTCTTTAAACTTAAAAATGAATAGCAAAAGTCACTACTTCTTGGTCAGAAATGACATTTACTACTGAACTTTTATCAATGATCCTGAGCTGTACCTGAAGTCTTCAAAACTCCATAGCACTATGTTGAGCATCAATCATCAGTTCTCACTCATTCTCACTTACAATTACAATACAAAAATTGCATTTGACAAAATTACACATTAATTTTACATAAATATCCATTTATCAATCAATACAAACAATGAAATATTTAGTATCCTTAACTTGAAATGTTCAACAGCAAGATGTGACTACTTAATAATGCACATTGGTAATGCATATTGGAGTACCAATCATATAGAAAGATGTAGAAGCTTAAAATTAATTGTCAAATTATCTAGGGTTTCTTATCTCAGCTTATCATCACTGAATTTCACAGAATGGGTATGATGATAAACTATTACAAATATAAACTATTTGCATTTGCATATTTGCTCAAATGTTCTGTAAACAAATCCTTATGTTTTTCCAGGAAAGTTGTGCTTACAAACACAGAATGTTCTTCTAATGTTCTGGTAGCCTTTAAATTCAGATCTTTAGAGGAGAAATCAACAGCACTACACTGAACATGAACAAGCATTTCTCTCATCTTTGGTTTATTTTTTAAAAGAGGTTTAGGCTTTCATACAATTGACAAAAAAATAGTAAAAAACATTTTGAGACAAATACACACAGAAGATGTCAAGAATTCAATTAGCAACATTCTCTGGGTTCATAACTCAATACTGGGGACAGTCAATGTTTCTTCTGTTCTGGACTATGTATGTCTATGAAGAAAGATCAAATCAGAAGAGGACAAAATCTAAAATCAAATGTTTTATATGGAAAATAATATTGGGACACCAGCTTATTCATTGTTTTTTTTCTGAAATCAAGGGTATTAAAAAGAGAATATCCTGCTTTTGTTAGAGCAACTGTCTACTATCCAGGGAAGATTTCTACTACACTTTCTACTACATTTGATTACATTCAATGACAAGAGTGTTAGTGAGTTCGGGATGTTAGATGGCAATAAGTCTGCTTATCTGCTTCTATTCTACTGGTAATAATTCTCTACAGGGACTAGACAAGTTGTATGTGTGTATTTGTACATCTGTCAGCAATGGTGCAAATTAGTAGCTGGATGCATTCAGTATAAGGGGTGTCCACAAACATTGGGACATACAGCTCTGGAAAAAATTGAGACCACTCCAAATAATCTGTTTCTATTGATTTACTATTTATAGTGCTTCCATACAATTAAGTTTTATTTTATAAACTACTGACATTTCTCTCAAATTCCAAATAAAAATATTCTCATTTAGAGCACTTATTTACAGAAAATGAAACGACAAAAGAACAAAAAAGATGCTGTGTTTTCAAAGCTCAAATAATGCAAAGAAAACACGTTCATATGAACAAAATTTTATTTAAAACCCCACAATACTAATATATAACTTTAAAATAGTTCAGAAGTCCGTATTTGGTAGAATAACCCTGATTTACCCCTCTTACACATTGTTGTAGGGTGACTTTATGCCATCCCTATGCAGCTTGGCTTTGCTCGATGGCTGGTGAATGTGCATCTTTTTATGACATTCCAGAGGTTTTCAGTGGGGTTCAGGACTGGGTTGGACCTTTGAAGTGGTCTCATTTTTTCCCACAATTGTATAGTGTACAATTACATTACAAAACCTCTGGACACGTCTAAAAGCGTTTCATAAAAAAGTGACATGATTTACTATTCTCACATGGTGACTCAATTTGCCTTCATCAGGGTGCAAACTGAATTTGACATCTTTCCAAAGATGAGGATGGAGGGGAGGGGGTGGTGGTGAGGGGCTACGGATTTGTAGGCTACATGTCCGTTGTAAACACGAATCAATCAATAGTCCCCCGAAAGGGAAAAGCAGGGCTCCTGTAAGCATCTGCTGTAGCATGCTGAGGAACATCTTCTGCTTCCCTCTCAGCACACAGTAGATCAGCTGTTCCCACCACACGCAACATGGCATGCCAGCAACTAGTCTGTCACAGTGATTACCTCACTTGTTGCTAGGCTACAACACCTAACATCACTTTTGTGTGTCGAGTGTGGGTATCTGTGGATAGAAAGGCAGAAAGATGGGGAGTGGGAAAAAGACGTGGGGGAGGGATGCTCATGCGTGATCTATGCCGAGATTGAGAAAGAGCTTTAAATGAAGACATCGAGATGCTGAATCCCAAACGAAAAGAAGGCCATATAGCTACCCTTCTGGTGACATTGGGAGCACTTACTGGACCTTTTTTATTAGCTGTGACTGACTGTCCAATTTGACTTTGGAGAGGTTTATGCAGAACCCTGGGTGATTATTACGGAGTATCGGACTCAAGAAGGAGCGAGAACAACATCGACCTATTGTTTTAGAGCAGTCATACTAATGTACTTCTGTCACAGCAATTATAGCAGCTTGTTGCTAAGCTACAGGGCCCTTCTGCCTTTTGCGGTGTGTGTGTGTGTGTGTGTGTGTGTGTGTACGCGTGTATCTTTGTAAGACTCAGCGCACTCAAATTTGTATGTGCTGAAGTGAGGTGGGAGGAAAAGTAAAGCTCATCAGATGAGCATCAACAACCATGAGAAGAAAAGGTGACTATTTGATTTATTGGATACAGGCACCCATCATTTGTTTTCAGACCTGTAATTCAGCTTTACTGTTCAAGAAAAATATAAATATTAATACTTCTCCAAATATTAGAATATTGTGAAAAAGTTCATTTATGTTCAGGTTTGAGTTCTGTCATATTTTATAGTCCTTACATGTAAAGTGACATACTTCAAGCCTTAATTACGTGTAAAGTGACATACTTCAAGCCTTCGTTACATGTAAAGTGACATACTTCAAGCCTTCGTTGCATGTAAAGTGACGTACTTCAAGCCTTCGTTTCATGTAAAGTGACATACTTCAAGCCTTCGTTACGTGTAAAGTGACGTACTTCAAGCCTTTGTTACGTGTAAAGTGACATACTTCAAGCCTTCATTACGTGTAAGGTGACGTACTTCAAGCCTTCATTATGTGTAAGGTGACGTACTTCAAGCCTTCGTTACGTGTAAGGTGACGTACTTCAAGCCTTCGTTACGTGTAAAGTCACGTACTTCAAGCCTTCGTTACGTGTAAAGTCACGTACTTCAAGCCTTCGTTACGTGTAAAGTGACGTACTTCAAGCCTTCGTTACGTGTAAAATGACATACTTCAAGCCTTCGTTACGTGTAAGGTGACGTACTTCAAGCCTTCGTTACGTGTAAAGTGACGTACTTCAAGCCTTCGTTACGTGTAAAGTGACGTACTTCAAGCCTTCGTTACGTGTAAGGTGACGTACTTCAAGCCTTCGTTACGTGTAAGGTGACGTACTTCAAGCCTTCGTTACGTGTAATGTGACGTACTTCAAGCCTTCGTTACGTGTAATGTGACGTACTTCAAGCCTTCGTTACGTGTAATGTGACGTACTTCAAGGCTTAACATTTGATTTTCAACTATCTAGAATTTACTGATCAACAGTAAAATAAAAAGGGCTTGAATTTTTACTTTACATGTAATGAATATAAAATGGTCACTAACTTTTTGAAAGAAATTATAAACAACAATCATTATGTTCAAATTCTTATGTAACCCTAATAGTCAGATGGCAGTTTGAGGTTTATGAAGAGCTGTAAATGAGCAGAATATTACTGAAAAATCAATTAATTTAGCTAAACCAAAGTGCAACATTGAGACTGAAGTGTCTTTTTTTTTCTTTACACCCATCATGTAATTGTTTCTGTGACAGAATTATGGTCAGCACACTAGTGCCCAACTCTGAATGCCCATTATACAGCTCAGGAGTGATCTTTGTGTTTGCTGGGCAGCTGCCTAGGGCCCCCAAGAGCCAAGGACCCAAATACATTTATTGTATGTGTATATATCAGCCTTAGTCTGAAAATTTGCTTTATTAATGCATCATTAAATCTAAATGATACTAAACTAAAAACCAAAAATTATATGATTAAAAAAAGCTGGATCCAAGTGGACCACTTTGCCTGCGACCCCAAAATCACTAAATCCACCCCAATGGAGCTGTCATTATATTTAAAATTTGAATTTTATGACTTACTTCATGACGGCATATAAAGTTACATGCAAGCTAAATGTAAATACAGTTTTTGTTTCTGTATTTTGACCGGACTTCAGACAATGGCAACATCAGCTTACTCAGTGATCAGCTTACTCAGATTACTCCGGTGAGATATTCTCTCAAATTCAAATAGAAAAGAAATATTAAGCCTGCTTATTAATATCATAGAGGAACTGGTTCTTCAGCCAAAACATATATTTCAGAGATATCCAATATAGTGCATCTCTAAAGGTAAACTCATTTTATATCAATTACATGTAAAATTACATATTTCAAGCCTTTTTTGTTTTAATATTGATTGTCCTGAGTAATAAGCCAACCAATCATCAGTAAATCAACTAAAGGCTTGAAATGTCATTTTATAAAATTGACAGTTTAATTTTTAAATAAAATTATTAGCAAAATGATTTTTTCCACAAAGTATTCTATTCTATATTATGGCACAGTACATTAGACTGCTAAAACAAACAAGTGTGGGACTGTTCTGCTCATCAACAGTCAGATGCAAATATGTGTGTAAGTCAACAGGCACCTTAAATTAAAATTTTCATTAACATTCAATTTATCAGTCAGTGTAATCACTGAAATGTTTAGTATCCTGAACGTCAATCCAGCTGACACTGAACTATTGCTAAAGCATGTTGCAGAACCAATAAAATTAAAGGATTGAGATGAATGATTAAATGATATGGCTTATCTCTGCTTTTTATCTCCAAATTTCTTTGGTATTTGGTATAAGCCTAGGTGACCATTTGCCTTTCCCAGCTAACAATTTTGGTTCCCAGGATGTTTTTGGGAATGTTCCCAGTTTTTGGTTTTCCAGGAAAGTTCTGCACATGGACATAAAACGTTCTCTTTTAGGTGTGCAGAGGATGTACTTCTAATGTTTTTGTAACCTTTAAATCATTGTAACCTTAAGGGAACCTTGGTGGAGTAATTTAAAAGACTATTAATGTCGAAGTTAACGATTTAAAGGTTTATAAGAACACAGTAGGAATGTCTGAAATGATAACTTCACTGCATCCCAAGGTTATGGAGTGGTGTCCAAAAAAATGCAAAACCATGGGTTTGCTGCCTTGTTATGGACGGTCAACAAACATTGTAAACGTTTATATGAAGTTGTTTACAGAAACTCAAAGTGACCATTAAGGACTACAGATAAAGCTTATGCAACACATTAATGCATTTAAACAAAGAGATAAGGACTATGTGAAGTCGTGGATGCAGAAATGTTAAAATATATGTATTAAGGTAGCTGTCCTTCGGTTGTTTTAATGAAATCTCGTTTTAATAGCGAAGTCTCCTGGAGGAGTCTGCTAAAATGGGAGTTGGTTGGAGGCAGAAGGCCGCGCCACAGTCAAGAACTGGATAGCAACAGCAGGGCGTTATTTTCCTCCCCACCCGTATTCCGTCACACCCCGCCCACTTTGCCGTGATTGGCTGAAGCTGACCCACTTCTCGCGCGAAGAGTGGCTAGCAATTCCATCTGCCGTGTGTGCTAGCAGCGGGAGGGCGGGGCTTGTCGGAAAACGGGTGGGAAAAAAAGAACGCCAAGAGCCGTGAGCAGTGCTAGCCCTCTCTCTCAGGGAGGAGGAGGCGACATGGAATAAATTCAGCATCCTGAATCTTCCACACCTATTAACATGAAAGAAACACCATCTTAGCATATTTCCTGCCATTATCTTCTAGGCTGTCTGTGTGTCTTATGTTACTGTTGTAGCCATAAGCATGAGCTGCGCCACACTGGCAGGTTTCACACTGGCAGCTCCTGCATTGCTCACAGTGTCCAGCATCTTTCCCATGAAAAAAACTGAATATGTGATCGAGAAACTAATTCGTGGTGACGAGACCCTCGCAGCCAATGCCAATGCGTCTACGCAAAAGTGCAAATGACCTGAGTGTCTATGCAAGAGACAGAGTCATACTTGATAAAGCTTGGGCCTCCATTATACACTGTAGCATCAATCTGGGCTTGTTTGTTAAATAAAGGCCTGTACATTTATGTCACTCTGCGACAAGGGACACTAGACAAGCCTTCCACACACTCAAGCTTGAGCCCCAGGCTGTAGCTAATCTAGGAAATGTGTGGATGGAGCTCTTACCTGGAGTCCTAAAGCCTGTATCCGAGACAATGGCTTTGGCTTCGGCTGTAGGCCTGAGCTTGTTGCGGTTAGTAAAGACAGAGGAGGGGAAGCGCACCTCGCACAGTGGATCCAACATGGATCCAATCGGTAATCCAAGATCGATTCTCGCGTCCTTTGCCAAGTAACCGACAGCAGGATGGAGGGATTAAAACATGAACTGGCCCACAGCTAATACTGGTCACGTCTGTGGAGGAAAACAACAGTTTCATGCTTTGAGTGCCAATGTTGTGTGAAAGCTAGAAATGTCGTTTCCTCTTTTTTCGTGTGCATGTCATGTCTCCGGGTTTTCCATAAAGGCAGCGAGAGCCTCGAACAGTAGATCCCTTCCACAACCGCGGCACAAGCCAATAAATAAAAGGAGCCTCGGCGCTTCTGGTGGCCGAGCCCTGGTGTTGTCTAATCCGCCGCTAAAGGCTCGCCGTGCTGGTCAGGTGCGCAAGACTGCGCCGTGGCTCAGCGGCTGCTTCCACTCGGCCGCCCGACTCACGCACGTTCCCCCCATCGGACGCTTCGGCCCATCTTGGGCTGGACTTAATCCGGCTGATGGGATCAGGCATCAGCCCCTGCGCGTGTCTCCGCCGCTCGGGCTCGTCCACTGGCACGGCGCGCACATCCTACGGGCGCCCGAGATTTTGGGTGGACCCGGCGCTCCTCCTCATGGCTGTCCGGGGAGATCACCGTGTTCGGGATGGAGACGGAGATCGTACGAGCAGGAGAAGCGAAGCGGTTGTTGTCGCGCGGTGAGCGGGGGAGAGTGTGTGCTTGCCCAGCCTCCGGCGCTCGGCTGTCTTCGGAAACACTCGGCTGTTCGGCTCGACTGCTGCGAACTTCCAGCTGGCCCACATTCCCCTTCTTATGAATGAGGGATAGTCTCTCTCTCTCTCTCTCTCTCTCTCTCTCTCTCTCTCTCTCTCTCTCTCTGTGCAATTCAAGGTGTTTATACATACTATCACATACATACATATTTCATTCTGTACATACACCTTTCCTGGTTTAACATGGACAATTGGTGAACAAATTAAAATGTTCATATAAGGACAAAAAGATAAAAAAAACATGGATGGATTGATGAATCGGTATAAGGATGGATATTCAGACAAAGTTATGTAGACAGATAATCTGTATTTAAGTATGTATGTTATGAGATGAATACATGACTGAGCAAATTGTAATATACAGGTACATGTAAGGACACATACTGTAAATAGTGAAAAAAAAGTGAAGGATGGGTGGGTGTATAGATGAGAGCAGGGTTGCCAGGTCCAACTAAAATATCCAGCCCAAAGTCAGTCTAAAACCCGCCGTTCAGAAGCTTAAACTAGCCCAAAATATATGTCTGTCACGTTTGAAGCAAATGTCAAAACAACTATGACTGTATGACTTAGCATTTTGTGTATAAGGGATTTATTATCAGTCCATCAAACCTTTTTCTATTTCCCAGTCCTTGCAATACCGCAGTTTGCCCGCTGTGTTGTAGTAATATCCTAGGCAACACCCACTTTTTTGTTGTTTTTGGCGGCCGTGGTAATTTATAAAAGTAGCACAAAAAAACGCACACCGCCACACTTGAATTTTCACCCACGACAGGATTTTCAAACAAGCGCAATTTGGCATGAAAACCGCAAACCTGTCAACTCTGGATGAGAGATACATAGATATACACTAAGGATGGGGAGATTTTGAATTGGCACATATGTCTGTGATGCAAGTGCACCGGTAGATTCAAGGTGCATCGGGTTTAATTTGCAGGCGAATTTACGGTGCATCGCCTCTAGCCTTTTTAATCGGCAAATATGGTTAATTTTTTTTTCTGAGGCAACATAAATGCACCCTCATGTGAATTTGTAAAATGGAATTACAGCCATTTATGTTCACTATTCAGTCAACTACCTGAAACCTTGTGTAGCAGATAAGTCTAGCAGACTGTAGTACGTGTTGCAGATCATAATTTTCACTATGCACATTGTTACTGTACTTTTGAAAACTGTTCATCTTATATGTTTTATACATTTTGTGTAAATATAGACGGAGAATATAACTGAATAATTCAATTGAATAAATTTTAATGCTCAGTCTGAATATACTGAATTTTGCTTTTTTATATTATGTATTGGTTTTGTTCCATTGAAAACAACCAGATGCATACATCCCTCAAATTGTTACAGAGAGTAAAGCAAAATTGTGCTATTGAGTTAAGAAAACTGATGGGTTAGGCCAATACATCCTCAAACCTCAGCTAACTGTATCGAATGATCACTTATCAAACCGAATCCTCTTATAATTAAGTTATATCGTTATCAAATCATTTTTGAATCGCATCATATCATGAACAGGAGTGATTTGTATCGCATCGTGTCGATAAGGGGTTTGTGTATCACAATTATGTTGTATCGGTGGCAGTGTATCGAGATGCGTATCGAATCGACCTTAGTTGTCAAGATATACATCCTTAATATACTCTGCTCAAAAAAATAAAGGGAACACTAAAATAACACATCGTAGATCTCAATGAATAAAATATTCCAATTGAAAATCTTTATTTGTTACATAGTGGAATGCGTTGAGAACAAAATAACATAAAAATGATCATTGTAAATCAAAATTATTACCTCTTGGAGGTCTGGATTTGGAATCATACTCAAAATCTCATACCACCCTCATGGAGTCTGTTTCTGACAGTTTGAGCAGAATCATGGATATTAGTGACCTGCTGGAGGTCATTTTGCAGGGCTCTGGCACTGCTCCTCCTGTTCCTCCTTGCACAAAGGAGGAGGTAGCGGTCCTGCTGCTGGGTTGTTGCCCTCCTACAGCCCCCTCCATGTCTCCTGGTGTACTGGCCTGTCTCCTGGTATCTGCTCCATGCTCTGGACACTGTTTGCTGACACAGCAAACCTTCTTGCCACAGCTCGCATTGATGTGCCATCCTGGATGAGCTGCACTACCTGAGCAACTTCTGTGGGTTGTAGACATCACCTCATGCTTCCTCTATGGTGAGAGAACTGACAAAATGCAAAAGTGACCAAAACATCAGCCAGAAAGGATGAAAACAGAGAAAAGGTCTGTGGTCACCACCTGCAGAACCACTCCTTTATAAGGGTTGTCTTGCTAATTGCCTTTCCTTTCTACCTGTTGTCTGTTCCATTTGCACAACAGCAGGTGAAATTGATTCACAATCAGTGTTGCTTCCTAACTGGAGAGGTTGGTTTCACAGAAGTGTGGTTGACTTGGAGTTACATTGTGTTGTTTAAGTGTTCCCTTTTTTTTGAGCAGTGTATTACTTTAGACTAGCTATTAATCCCAAAGAAAATTTAAATATCATAGCGGCCCCAACATAAAAGCAAACAAAACATACATATACCAAATAAACAAAACCTGGCATGTTACAACAACAAACTATAGTTTTAACTGCATAATGAAAAATTTAAAGTGCAAAATTGTAATTTTATCAGTATCAAATTTAAAACACTGTACTATAAGTACTAGGTCCTTATGGCCAAAGATAATGATCACACATGGCACTCTACATATCCATCCATCCGTCCATCCATCCATCTATCAGTCTATCTGTCTATCTATCTGTCTATCTACAGTGTGCTTGAAAGTCTGTGAACTTTAGAATTTTCAATATTTCTGCATAAATATGACCTAAAACATAATCAGATTTTCACACAAGTCCTAAAAGTAGATAAAGAGAATTCAGTTAAACAAATGAGAAAAATATTATACTTGGTAATTTATTGATTGAGGAAAATGATCCAGTATGTCATATTTGTGAGTGGTAAAAGTACGCGAGCCTCTAGGATTAGCAGTTAATTTGAAGGTGAAATTAGAGTCAGGTGTTTTCAATCAATGGGATGACAATCAGGTGTGAGTGGGCACCCTGTTTTATTTAAAGAACAGGCATCTATCAAAGTCTGCATGTCACAAGAGTTGTTGATGCTCATCAGGCTGGAAAAGGTTAGAAAACCATCTCTAAAGAGTTTGAACTCCACCAATCCACAGTCAGACAGATTGTGTACAAATTGAGCAGTTTCAAGACCACCCACTGTTACCCTCCCCAGGAGTGGTTGACCAACAAAGATCACTCCAAGAGCAAGATGTGTAATAATCGTTGAGATCAAAAATGAACCCAGAGTAACTTCTAAGTAACTGAAGGCCTCTCGCACATTGGTAAATGTTAATATTCATCAAGAAAACACCAAACAACAGTGGTGTGAATAGCAGGGTTGTAAGGAGAAAGCCACTGCTCTCCAAAAAGAACATTGCTGCTCATCTGCAGTTTGATAAAGATCACATGGACAAGCCAGAAGACTATTGAAAGAAGGTTTTGTGGACGGATGAGACCAAAACCACTTTTTTTTGTTTAAGTGAAAAACGTGTTTCATTTATGTTTCTAGAAAGGAAAACACTGCATTTCACCATAAGAACCTTATCCTTATCCTGAACTGAACTGCAAGAGAAGGTGGGTCATGCAACAAGACAACGACCCTAAACACAGAAGTCATTCTACCAAAGAGTGGTTAAAGAACTCTTTGGGGAGGTCACACCAGATACTGAAAGCAAATGCCTTTCACAAATATGTCATTTTGTATAATGTCCCTCAATAAATAAATGACGAAGTTGAATATTTTTTGTCCCATTTGCTGGGTGGGGATATGGATGAATGGGTGGGTGTAAAGAAGGATGGGTAGGTGAGTATAAAGATCAGTGAATGGATAAATGGGTGGGTGGCTGGGTAGGCATAAATATTGATGGATAAATGAGTGGTAATGATGGGTTGTTCGCAAACAAAATGGTTCTTATAGTTGGCTCTTTGAAGTGAACGATCATCCATTTTTCCTATTTTTTTTCTGTTTGTCACACGGGACTGGCCAGTAACACCATGTATGTTAGCATCAGTGTCCACTACCAAGGATGTGGAGGAGCAGGGGAGGGGCAGAGATTGTAAACTGCAAGCACATAAACAGAAAGAAAGAGATGCTGTAAAAAACAACTCTACATATGGAGGACGAAAAAAAGTGACAAATGAAAGTATGGACATAAAAAATAATTGAAAGATGAAAAATTAAGTAAAAAATAAATAAATGCACATATAAATAAATACATTAATAATTGTATAGATAAACAAATTATTACATTTTGTCATTTTAAAGGACATACTTAAATTCGGAAGAAATCTATTTCTACATTTCCATACATGAACATTTATTTGAGCTGTTTTTGCATTTTTTTGCATTTATATATTTATTTATTTCAACATTTATTTATTCATTCATTTATTTCAACATTTCTATGTTTGGTTATTTATATATTGCTACATGTATTGATTTATTCACTTATTTATTTCAACACTACATACCCACACAACATAAAAACTAAAGGGCTGCAAACATGTTACAAATGGCCAATGAAAAGATAGAGTGGGACATGTATAAAAAGCATCAGAAGAAGACAGGAAGTTTATTGGTGGTTGACAGTCAGGTCTTTTGCATGTTTGTGTGCACTGTAAAGTATTGCCTCGCTGGGCTCAGTTGTGTGTGATCACAAGTCTTTCAGTCATCAAAAGTCAGTGTTGGTTGCCACACCAGTTGTAAACCTCACCACAGGTCACTGATGAACTGAAATTCTTTTATTAATACTTTAAGCTAAGCAGCAAAAATAATAAAAAAGAGAGCCATTTTGGGAGCCATAAGAGCCCATCACTAATGGGTGGGTGTAAAGATGGATGGATGAGTGAGTGGGTGGGTGTAAAGATGGATGAATGGGTGGGTGAGTGTAAAAGTGGATGGATGAATATGTGGAATGGTGGGTTTGTGAGTATAACGATGGATTGGATTATGAGTGAGCAAGTTATGAGCAAGAGTGAGCAAGACTACTGATGGTCCATTCAGTAAACATTTTATATTTATATAAGTTTTCTTGAAGCATGTAATGTATTTTTACATTCTTTGAGCACCTCATGAGTGTGTTGTAGCCCAATATGACCTCTGAACTTTGAAATTCACCACTTAACCAAGTTCACCACGTTTGCCAACCACCAAAATAAGACGCTTGAACGAAACAGATTGTTGACATGAAATTTCAGTCAGGACAGTCCCATGTATGGAAAGTGACAATTAAGTGGAAAGTTCAATGAACATATTGAGCAGTGAAGCATTGTAGTTATACCATAGGTTATATAGGGTATACAGTAAAGGTGATGCATGATATATATGACATTCTCCCTGTCCTCTATTTATTTGGGTTACCTGTTGGGTGCAGCAGTGAATGAAGTTCATTCTGCAGTCATAGGCCTAGTGTTAGTTTCTGATTTTAGTCCACATGGACATCTATTAGCCCTGCTTTGTTAGTTGCTTGTCCTTAAACTCTTCATGGTGGGCGTTTGATTGAAACGAAGTGTGTGGCCTGCCAGCTCACCCAGTGGGCCCTTGGTGCAGGAGCATTTATACTATCTGTAAGTTGCTGGTAAAAAGGTGTTTTGTCTCTGCATGACACGCTACTCTGCCGTGTGCCCTTCTGCCTGCATGAACAGCTGTTTGAACCACTGGAAGCCTTGAGAACAGATGGCCTCACCTGACAAAAATGAAAAAGAGCCGAGGACACACAAGCAGCCACCGGAAAAGAGTAAAGCTGAGGATATACTGGTCAGTCTTTTGGAGACAGTTAAATATTGATGTATTTAGTGCAGGATAAAGATTTAATGCTCCCTCTGTTTATGATTCTGTTCTAAAATGAACTGAAAGTCATGTCCAAAATCATATGACTGATATATGGTGTATAAGTGGAATTTTTCATAGTGAGTCTTGAAAACGGTGTCTTGTCTTTTTAAAAAAAAATTAAAGCAAATTCTACCAAATTTTAATGGTAACTCATTTTCTCTGTCTTCATGTGTACAAAACCAAAATGAGCTAATACATACAGACCCATTCCAAAAAATTAGAATATCAATGAAAAGTTGATTAATTTCCATAATTCCATTCAAAAAGTTTAACTTTCAAAGATTATAGATTCAGGTCCCACAATTTAAATTATTTCAAGTATTTCTTTTCTATTCCATTCTCTATATACCATCAAAATTGCTCTAACCCATTAATCCATGGACTCTGATGGTGTCCTTTGGTATTTGGTGGCAAAATGTGAGGATCAAACCACATGCCACCAAAACAGTTCTGACCCAACAAGTCATGGACTCTACAAGATGGCATCCTGTGATATTTGATGCCAAGATGTTGGCAGCACATCCTTTAAATCCTTTATACTGTGGATCTGACTTTTTCAAGAACATCCCACAGATGCTTAGATTGATATATATGGAATTTGGAAGACATTGTCTTTACATACTCATAAAAATAAGCTTTGCTGATATGGAGATGCATCCTGGTTATGTGATCATAACTTTTTGGTTATTGTCAAAGTGTCACAGGTTTGCACACTGCATGTTTTTGTCAGCATCCAACATTTCATCTGCAAGATCTGAGTGTTCTTTTATATGAGAATATTATGACCACCTACCTAATAGTGTGAATCATCACTCACGATTCAGATTACACTAGTGAGATGTCATGGCATGGACTGTATTAGGTGACGGATGGTGTGTAGATTTCTCTGTATCACTCATCATTCTCCTCTAGCATCACTGGCTCGTGGGCACCACTATTATATCTTTGCGAGGCTTTCAATGTACAAGAAATCCATTATTGGTACACCACCGATGGCAACTCTTGAACATTCCACAAAGTTTGTGGTTTCCGAGATGATACCACCCATCACCTGGTACTCTGTTTTACACTCTACTACAACTGACTGGTGTGCTCACTTATTTATACATGCAAGAAAACCTGTCACATGACATCTGTGATGATCAAAGGTAGTCATAATATTCTATGACTATCTATATTCCATAGTGGCACATGCATCATTATTATAGTCATCATTTATCAATGGTCTTAATGTTGTGGCTGAAGACTACAGCTCTCCATCCCATTACTCAAAGTTTGCCTCTAGCTTGATGCTTAATATTCAAACTTGACCACCAGCTGCTCCTGATCATAAAGTAAGGAAATCTAGTATAATAACGAAGGATGCACATTTGTTTTTATTACAGTTTATTTTAATTTGATCTTTGGTGAGAATACAAATGATAATAAGAATATTCCCCCTAGTTTTAAAGTAAACTGAGATAACGTGCTGGTTTCTAGCACAGTTTGACTTTCCTGGATGAATCTGATAATTGGTATACTTGGTGTGTCCAAAAAGAAAAATCACCAAACTGTGCTGATCATCAGCCTTCCAGGTCCAGATTTGAAGATCCCTGACTTATAGTTTCTGTCTTCATTGTTTAGGTGTTGCATAGATCAGATGAGATGTGCCTTGGAAGGTCAATGGTGCTGTACAGACTCTCCAGACATTCTCTGAAATGGAAGACATATCACCTGAATAAGGTCAATCTGCATCATTGCTCTGCATGCAGTAGCGCCTCTTAGTGGGCAGAAATTCAAAATTTTTTTCCATATCACTGTTACAGAGAAAATAAATGACACCAAAGTGATACAAGAGGTCAGCATCATGCTTTCTAACATGGACTCTTCTCAGTGTAGAATACCAATGCAAGATGTTTTCATATTGTCATTTCAGCATAAGAGGAGTCGTGACTTATTTACTGTCAGCAGACCACACTTTCTTACTCAGATGTTACTACCATGACTTCAAGGTCTATGTGTCAGAATTCAGAATCTTAGAATTATGCCATATTATGCTTGTCAGCATTTGCTTTACCGTCTCTCCAGAATAAGGACAGTGTGCATGATGGTTTTGTATAGATTGTGATTCATCGCAGTGAAAACTGAATTCTGCTCCTGAAACTGTTTGTCTTAGCACAAATGGGCACGCGAACAGCGATGTTTATCATGTTTTCACAGAAATCACAATACTTGAGTGAATTTACATGCTTTGGCGTGTTAGACAGTTGACATTTTGCCAACCACAAAAATATGAAATCTGAACAAAAACAGGCTGTCGGTATGAAAATTCACGTCATTGTTTACCCCGTCAGGACAGTCCCAGTTGTGCAGTTTGTTTTGCAGATTTTTGTTGCTGTTTCCGTTCTGTTTATTACATTCAATTACAAGTCAATGTATCACCAAAAATAATCTGAATGTTGTTGATATTATATATAAATTAATATGTAATTAATATTATGTAGAGATAGTATAATATATACTTTTATATATATATATATATATATATATATATAGTTTTAATAATAGTAAAACAATGAATATCATTCACTAGTATCTTCCTAACATTTTTTAAAGTTTGTTCTTTGCATTTTCTGGAGAAAATTTGCAACTGCTGAATTTTTTAATAATGCATTAACTAGATATTAAAAGTTGTGTGTGCTCTTGAGCGTGTTTAGATTATATTCTTACCTAAGATTAGAATTTTGGTGAAAGCTGCATAAGTAGGTTTTAAGAAGAAATTTCTTCTTAAGATCAGTTGGTGAATGAGGCCCAAATGTCTCAAGAAACATAAACAAATAACATATTACAACATATAATGATAAAAAAATTAAAAAATCATTCTCATCATCACAGAGGGGACAAAATATGAATATAATATTTAAATGAGTCTCTTTAAAGGCTTGATTAAAAAAGACGGTGCTGAAATCGATGGTGCTGATGATGGTGTTTCACACGTGAGTAACATGATCACATGAGAACTGACACTCAATAAACCTGAACAAAAGCTTGACACAGTCCTGATTCACACAGTTACACACAGATTTTAGCTAGGTCCAAACTGTTCACATGAAATTGTGGGTCATTGACACCCACACACACACAACCAGCTCACACATCTGTTCACAGCTGAATCGTATACACACCCACAAAAAGAAATACTGAGTCAGAGAAACATCATTCAAATTTTAGATGAATCACAACAATAAAGAGCAAGAATTTCACATACTAACAAGTTCATAAATCTTATGACTATAAGCTAGAACTGGTGTCAGCTGTATTTCCTGGCACCCTTTATAAGCTTTTATAAATGCCCATGATGACAATGCCTTTCAGCATTATAAGACTTAACACTGTTGGTAAACGTGTACAAAGTAAAAAAAGCAGGGTGCATATGTTTGTGAATTATATGGACTTTTGTTTGTATTGTATTGAAGTTTCATGTTTTCAGATGGCAGTAAATATGGAGCGAGAGATCCAATCACAGCTATAGGGATGTAAGAAAATATTGAAACATTTAAGTATCACTCTATATATGTATATGCTTGTTTATAAGCAGACACAATTACAAACAGTGCAAAACATAGAATATTAAATATCTTGAGTAGCATAGATGAAACTTTGTCAATTGAAAATAATAATAATGAGTATCACAATGAATCGTTTTGTGTTGTGCTTAAACCCCTGATCATTAGATGGCTGTGTTGTAATCTATTTTCAGCCATTAGACTCTTCCACTCCAATGGACACAAATAAGATAAAGTAAAATTAATTTATGTCCATAATTTTATATATTTTATGTTCATTCCATGCAAAGTGACATATTTCAAGCCTTTTTTGTTTTAATGTTGATACTGATTGAATAGAAATGTACTAAAATGGAATATTCTAATCATTTGAGATACTATATTTCTGATTTTCATGAGATATAAGCCAGACTGATCGACATTAAAACAAACAAGGCTTGAAATGTCACAGAATATAACATGACCATTTTCCTTTTTGAATTAAATTATGAACATTTCATGATTTGTGAGATGCATTAGTAGTGTAAATAAACAATGATTATAAAAATTGCACTATGTCACCTTGCTTACAGTACAGCAATATATCACAACATATGAATCATAACCCCTGTATCATAATACATATTGTATCACCAAGTTTTTGTCAATACACAGGGCTACTAAACTATGCAGCTATGCTTCTCTCTCATTAACGGTATTAATACATATTCAAGTCAAATTCCCTCAATTTTTTTTCATCACTTCTTAAACATATTCCATAGTGTCTGGAAAACAAGAAGGAAATGAAATTCACACCAGGTAACACATTGTAAATAACTAGTAAGTAAATAAATTCTTATGTATTTATATGTCTTCTTTCTGGAATTTTAGAACCTTCAAATGTTTGTACACTGAAGAGTATTTGCTGTCATTTCTAGCAACATTTGTTGTAGCAACTACAGTTAATTGCTAATTGTTAATATGTCTCCTAAGAGTGTAAGTTAAACACGTCTTAATGGTATAATCATACTACATTAGAACTTATAACATTCAGTAAATGTTGTAACTCTTTATTTTATATTCAGACGGGAGGAATTAAGTTGCACGCTATTGCACAATTCATTCCGATCCGAAACGAAAGTTTCTTGGCATATCATTTTTTTGTAGAAACTTCTGATGACATTTCACATTTTCTGAGTATAAATAAAGGTTGGACATTGAGTGCTGATGCTGCGTAGCTCTCAGAGAGGGTGGTGATAACTTCAGGTGAGTCTCAGTATGAATAAGGTGCATTTAGTTCTGCAGACTAATAATGACATAACTGGTATTATTAAGTATTTATTATGAGTAAACAGTAAAGCAACAAGCAAGTGAATAACTCATTTTAGTTTCAGTAAATCAGTAATTAAAATAGCATTAATACTATAAAATTTGGCTAAATATATTTATCTTTAATATATTGATTGATTTTAAACATTGATTTTATATACTGCATGTGTATATAAACTAATGTATGTACAGATTGCAATGATATCTATCACTATACTTGTGAATGCACAATTAATATAACAGGAAACATATTTAATGCATATACTTATATAAGTTAAGATGTTTTTTATACATATATGTACATGTAAACCATAAGCAGTATTAATTGATTAAACACCAATCTTGTGTATTTGTATTTTTGTGGTAATAGAAAAAATGGTGTGATAACTTTCACTGATATTGAGGCGATCAGTCTTGTCTAATAGGAGTCTGTAAAGTAGATTACTGAAGTCAGTTTTTTTCATATCAGTCTAACCACACAAAGTGCTTTTGTAACTTCAGAACACCTAGGAGTGCAGGTACACGAGACTTTGTCGTGGAAGTCTTTTCAAATCATTAACTTAGATTAGAATAGATTTTATGCAGTCTGTTGATTATGGCCTTCACTCAGGAGCTTTAAGACCTTGGATGACCAAAAAACTAAGATTTGCTTCTTGTTTTTCTGCATCCTTATCTACTAGAACAACACAGGAAGAGAACAAGAGGCACAAAAAGTGTAAAGCGAAGGTCGGGTCTTCTTCAGCAGGTAACTGTTTTACCACTCAATTATTGCAGAACCAGCAAAAAATGCAATAAATAATTAACATTTATACTGTGGAATAGCATGAAGACTGTTTTGGTGTGTGATTAATGATCTAAAGGAGTGTGTTGGATTGTTTACTTGTTTGTTTGTTTTTATATTTCAGTGTAGTTAAGTTATTTTACAGTGATGTCTTCATGAAATGTGATGGGTTATAATTTTGCAAAATGTTCTATTCTTTTATTTCTGAAACTCAAATAAGGACAGTCATTATTTAGATTAAGTGAATTAATATTGGATAAACACACCTACATACATACATACAGACGCAGATACACACACACATATTTATTTTTGTTTTTATTTTAAAGGTATGTGCAGCATTCTTACAGTTAATTTTTTTCATGTTGCATATGACTTGTTGTGGCCCGTCCTTAAAATGAAAATCTCCCAAAAATACTTTTGTTCACTTCTTTTTGGTCTAGGTAAACAGAATGTGGTGCACTAAGTGGTTGGAAGTGATTCCAGAATACACTTTTACCAGTTTCGACACAGGCTTGTGGGAGAACAATGTGTAATAATGAAACGTTCCACGGTGTGCAGCAGAAAGAAAAAGTTTCAAAGACTTTGGGCAATGAGTCATTTTCCATCATTGGAAGGTCATGTCTAAAACGCATCGGAGTAATTTGTTTATATACAAACCATGATCTACAGAACTATATGTATGCATATCTGCAGAAAAGCTGCACTGGCTGTTTTAGTATGAATAATCATGCTGAATCAGTCATAAAGATCATTATATTAGAAGGCTTCCAGTACAGACTAATAAGACTGTTTGGCTTTTGCAGTTAAATATTGTCCAAATCAGAAAATAAATTATAAAAGTGTGGAAAATACTGCATTTTTCCTAATATTTAACTTAATTTCAATACAGCCAGTATGAAATCAAAATACTTCATGTTGTTTATTGATTGATTTAATTTAATTTGTTAATATACATCCATTCAAAAAAATGTTGTAAAGCATACTTTGTCAAAGTAAAGCATTTACCACTTTGTAATGCTGCCATTCCTTTTCACAACACTTAAAAGACATTTTGGCACAGAGGATACACTATTTCAATTGTTATTTTGTCCTGTTCTTCTAACATGTCCTAATTTAAAAGTACAGGATTATCATCATAGTTTTCATTCCAAAATTCCCTCAATTGGGACTGTAGGCAGGTCAGTTCAGTACCCGTATCCTCTTTTTCTGCACTTGTGACGTTGTAATATGTGCAGAATGTGGTTTTGCACTGTCTTGTTGAAAAACATAACACAACCCCACATCATGGCAGACCCTGGCTTTTGGATTTGTCATTGATAAGTCTGGATGGTCCTTTTCATCTTTGTGCTGGAGCACACAGTGTCATTTTGTAAAAAAAAATAATGAATACTGATTCGTCAGACCACAATACACATTTACACGGTGTGATGGTCCATCCCAGATGCCTCAGAGCCCAGAGAAGTTGACACTGCTTCTGGACAGGGTTAGGCTTTTTTTTTTGTACAGTAAACTTTTAAGTAGCAGTTGTGTAGGTAATTGAGCCCTTCTCTCAATTTCTTCACAAATTTGACAATCTCAAGATCCTCTTTCCTCCCGAAAGTCTGGTGCAGAGATTGCTTTGTTGATTACAGTCACCTTTTGACATCACCTCTTTGATATGATGTCATTGTTTAGTTGTTTTTACCTCATTACTAATCATAAATTGCCCTTTTTTGGGACATGTTGCAGGCCTGAAATGCAGGAATGGGTGTATATTAACAAATGAAATTAAGTTGACCACAATATGAAATCTTGGGTTCATACTGTCTGCGATGAAATAAAAGTAGAGTTAAATTAAGAAACACTGCATTTTTCCATACAGTCCCTTTTGCTGATTTGTGGTTGTATTTTCCTGGTGTTTTATTTTACATTGTTTTGAGGCCATCATGTGTGTTCAGTCCTATACTGTGCATTGATCGTTTATTTTTAATCTTCTGATCTCAATGTTTTTTGTACACAGTGATGATATAACCACAAAGATTGAGAACTTTCTCTTTCTGTGAGCACTTTTATCCCGTTTCCCCTTCCTGACTTGCTTATCTTGTGCATTTTTTTTGCAAAATGCAAAACAAGTGTTCGTGCTTTTGTGTGTGAGTGTGTGTCTGTGTGAGAGTGTGTATGTGTGCGGTGTGTGTGAGTGTATGTGGTTTCCTGAGAGGTGGGAGAGGTTGACGTGCATTTGAAATAGAACTACATTTGCTTGTTTGCTGAACAGTGATGGGTCTTCAGGGTTGAATCTGGGTCTTTAATATCCCTCAAGGTCACGCAGCTTCACCTTCTCATGCCATCAGAGCATCAGTCCTCCTCTGTTTCCTTTCCCACTCTCATAATGTTAACGACGGGGAAAAACCCTTGTGGTGTTTTAAGAGAAAAACATTTACATTTCTGCTCCAGTCTTTTAAGGATGCTATTGTGTTCCGTAGTTGTTGTGTATTTCACAAATCATGCATCAGTCAAATTACTAAGTAGTCACAAATGTTTAGACAAAGAGTCAGAGGTTTTGTCTCTGTTTACTAGTCTGTTTACTTTCTATTTCAGTTCAGACCAGGTGGCAGTTGTCTTAGCAGTTGTCTAACTGTTTAAAACAAATCAGGGAGGGGGTCATTTTTACCTGAAGGGGGTGAGGGTGAGGTGTATGTGGGGTTGGTGGGGTTAAATAATATATCTCATAGCTTACACAAGAATGTATTCACTGTCAATAGTTTTATTTCTTAATTTCATTTGCAATCAGCAATCATCAACCATGAGTATCTCTTTTGGCTGACTGTTAAAAGCATAATGAAGCATTTTTAAATAAGCTCCCTGGACAAAAACAGTCACTTTGTCTATTTAAGGTGGTAGTAGCTTCAATCCCCTGCATACTGCACTGCATGAGGATGATTGGGCTATAAATGCCTGCGGGGGGTGTGACGGGATTAATAGATTGAGAAGACGTGGTACAGTGCAGTGAATGCCTAATTCAATGTGTGGAAAATGAGTTACAAAGCAGATAAAAAAAATTAAATAACTAGCCAGAAAGCAGTGATTGTATGATTGTTTTTGTGTGCCAAAGGCCATAGTGTGAAGGAAGTAGCTGAATTTGCAGGTGTATGGGATTCTCCTCAGGATTTAGCCATCTGCAGGAGCCTGAAGTTGCTACCACCTTAAACACACAATGTGACACATTTTTTAAAATAAATTCTTAAAATTCTCAAACATTATAAACTACAGTCTGATGTTTTATTATATCCAGACTCATCTCGGTACTTATTGCTTGTTATCTGACGAATCACAAACTCTGCTCTATGCTGCTCTTCATCATGTCTGAATATAATCTACGGCAGCGCCACATGCTGAAACAAATAGTACTCCACTCGGGAGGAAAGTGCTACTGTTACATAAAAAAACACTTTGTTCACAAAAGTTTAACACTTTCCCTGATCGTGATTTGGTTTGAAGAACTCATAGATAGATCTAAATTATCAGTAATACAGTAGATCATATTACATTATATCATTTAACAGAATTAATCAAAAGGGGATGCAAAAGATGGGTGGAAGTTTTAAAGAAGGATTTTTTTTTTGTCTCTGAAGGGATTCATATCCCCTCTCAAATTGAGCCCTTCTTCTAATAGCAAGTTGCTTCTGTTTTTATTTTGACCACAGGAATGCCACAACCCAAGAGCAAGAGTGGCACAACAAGGGGTGTGAAGGACATAGAGGGATGCCCTGTTCTGAAACAAGAACTGGAGGATGAGGTTAATGAGCAAAACGTTTATGTTTTACACCAATCTGAAGAAAATCAATCAGCTAAGGTAATTTGTGATTTATGTAAAGTCATAATTGAATGGATAATTTCTACAGAAGCAAGAAGTTAATTCTTAAGTCATTATATGTAACCCTGCCAGGGAAAACCAGGTCAAAGTCATTCTTTTTTTTCAAAATTAGTTTTTTTCAAAACAATGTTTTTGTGAATTTAAGTTTTGTTTTTGATCAAAATATGTAGTCCGATAGATATCTGAGACTGTTATCTTTCATTTATGGCAATAATACAGAGTGGCTAACTTTTGTCGCTAATGTGAGTGACACGATATTGGCACAATACCTCAATAAATTGCCAAGTGACTTTGGCCTGGTTTTCCCTGGCGGGGTCACATATGCTAACTAATGCTAACTAACAAACAAGCAAAAAAATTTTATTTTTATGAAATATACATTTGTAAAATGTAACGTAATTTTAAAGCTATTAATTTGATATTAATATATTCCATAAACAAGTTACTGTATTGAATGTGTTCTTTTATGTTTTATTTTAATACAATTTTTCTTTTATGCAAAGTTGTATCATGTCTACATTTCATAGAATGTAGACAGCCATGGCTTGCTGGTTAGGGATCTGGTCTTGTGCCGGTTCGATCCCCAGGCAGGTCATGACTGAAGTGCCCTTGAGCAAGGCACCTAAATCCCAACTGCTCCCCGGGCACCGTGGATAAGGCTGCCCACCGCTTCTGGCACATGTTCTCATAGCCTAGTGTGTGTGTTTCACCACATGGATGAGTTAAATATGGAGGTCAAATTCCATTGTGTGCAATCACACTGGCAAAAAGTTTACTCTATCAAAACTATGAATGATGAACCTCTGCAAGTCTATCCATCTGTGTGGTCAGTTATTAAAGCTATACAAGACCAATCATCTATGTTTTTGAATTTGGAGAGATCTGTAGACACAAAACAAACAGCCACACAGATGTTTCATATGTGACTCACATAAGGATGGAAAAAACAAGTTTATTCAAGCTGCTCTGGCTAAGCAAAGCACCTTTGTAAGTCACTCTGGATAAGAATGTCTGCTAAATGCCTTACATGTAAATGTATGACAGATGAGTATATTTCCACAACATCTACAACAGGAGAAAGGGGGGGGGGCTTCTCCTGAAGACACAGCAAGTCTGTGGGCCAGACTGAGTAATCAGACACCATGTTGAGCATTACAAGCTTTCATTTTATAGTAGTAGTTTATTCGGGTTTGACAAACATATGCATATATACCTTGAAATAAAAAAAGAACAAGAATTGAAACATTAATAACATAAATTACTAGCTATTTCTACAAAATAGATCAAATATTTAAATATCTAAGTAAATAAATAACAAAAATTGACAGAATTGTTGTAGACTGAAGCTTTGGCTTGTTTTTTTGCCTACCATTTATACCAAGTTTAAATTAAACAGTTTTTAAACATAACACAAAGACTAAGCAAAACAAAAACAAAATTCCCTCAATTTCATAAATAACACTGATCATTCCTCATTTTTATATCACGTTATTTTTTATTATTTGCTGAGTGCAGTACACATTGTTAATGTCTTATCACATTTATTTCACACACAAAATGATCAGTTGGAATTTTCAGTCATAATTTCAATATGGGGCTACTAACAATAATTAAATTTTTCATTTACCTGCAAATAACATGTTGGTTGCCAATATTGTGTATCCCTACAGATTTCCAAAACTGTAATGTGACCTACACTGTAAAACAAAGTCAGGTCAAGTTAAAAATATAAGCAACTTACCTCACAGCTATCTTCAGTTAACTCAACCTGAGGGAACCAAAGTTCTGGTTACATTAAGTCAAAAAGGCTGTGAAGCAGGGTGCCTTATCGTTTTAAGATGACCTACATCTTTATATGTGAGTTACTGTGGAATCACCTTTTTGCCATTTCATAAACTCATCTAATATATGTATATCATCTAATTACTTTTCAATGAAAATATCTTCAAGTTGTATTTCTTCCTTGTCTGTTAAATAATGTTAATGTAAATGAATCAGTTATTTATACATCCACAAATGTCTATGTCTGTGTGTGTGTGTGTGTGTGTGTGTGTGTGTGTATGTCTCTGCAGAGTGCTGATAAAGCTCAAACACATATTCTTCAGTTAGCATTTCAGAGTCCTCAGCTGACCCAGAATAGACCATCTGTGCTGTGTTCCACCTCTCTGCTACCTCAAGGTAGGTACTGTGCCCAGAAAACAGTCAATATTACATATTTTATCTGAAGGATCCTTTTTAGAAGCTGGCTTTCAAGACCAAGTTCAGAATACATTTGCCTGGTCTGTGGATGTATTGATAAGCCCATGTTCAACAGAATACAGCAGAAAATAAACATGCATCAGAAGGTACTCTTCTTACCTGGGTTATCATTAAAGTCATGGTCTCACCCATTAAAATTGAAATTTTTCATATCAGTATTGGCTGTTTAGCTCCATTTTAGTGTCTCCCACAAGTGGTTGACAGTGAGTTTATAGACTTTAGCACAGCTGTTTACTCTCCAACAGAAGTTTAGCACATACAGTAATTTGGACAAGGCATCATGGGATGTAGGAATATTGTGTATATGTCTTTTGAGTTAGCATTAGTGTTATAGCAGTTACTTCACTAATGTTGAACAAAATAACCTTTTCTTTTATACTTTTTCATTTTCATACATATACCTGCACATATCTCCTATTCTAGTGATTAATAAAAACAATATTAATAGTGTTTATTGAGGTTGTTTATGGACAAATATCTCCTAGTCTAGTGTTTATAGTGTTTATTGAGGTTGTTTATGGACTAATATCTCCTATTTTGATTAATAGTGTTTATTAAGGTTGTTTATGGACTAATATCTCCTATTCTAGTGATTTATAGTGTTTATTGAGGTTGTTTATAGATTAATATCTCATATTCTGGCGATTATTAATGTTTATTGATGTTGTTTATGGACTAATATCTCCTATTCTAGTGATTAATAGTGTTTATTAAGGTTATTTATGGACTAATATCTCCTATTCTAGTGATTAATAGTGTTTATTGAGGTTGCTTATGGACTAATATCTCCTATTCTAGTGATTAATAGTTTATTGAGGTTGTTTATGGACTAATATCTCCTATTCTAGTGATTAATAAAAACAATATGAATAGTGTTTATTGAGGTTGTTTATGGACTAATATCTCCTATTCTACTGATTAATAGTGTTTATTAAGGTTGTTTATGGA
>BRDA01074080.1:0-15135 GCA_036984385.1 Crenuchus spilurus | reverse complement strand
TGGTTTCCTCCGGGGTCTCCGGTTTCCTCCCACAGTCCAAAAACATGGAGGTCAGGTGGATTGGGTACTTTAAAATTGTGTGTGTGTGTGTGTGTGTGTGTGTGCGTGTGTGTGTGTGTGTGTGTGTGTGTGGTCCAGCGATGGACTGGCGCCCTGTCCTGGGCTTAGTTGACTAATGTAATGCCCTGCCCTGTGCCCAGTGAGGGGGTAGGGGACTAACCGCGACCCTGATAAGGATTAGGCGGGTGTGATAATGAATGAATGAACATAGTGTACATAAATCCTGATGCTGTTGTCCTTCTAATCAGACTGAAATGCTGATATGATGGAGGTGATAAAAAGCCTGGCTTTTATGATGTATGCTGTAAACAATGCATTTCATATGCATTTCTTTGTGATTGTTGTAATATAAAGGGTTGTAATACCCTGTAAAGTGTTGATAAATGGTCTTTAATGGCAAACACTTCTTAAGGCTGATTTGAAACATTAAAATGGGCATGCTCTCATGTTTAGTTACAGAAATACAATAAAATAATTGTTTTTAAAGAGTAAGTTGTATTTATTAGATCACATAGACTTTCACACTCTTTCCTTCTACTTTATTTATGTCTGCCGCTTTATTCAGTTCTGATATACCCAATTATTGACTAGACTGACCTCTGAACACAATGAGAGCTCATACGCTTATGACGCTTAACATGACTGTGTTACTCGCCTGCAGACAGTGATTTTTAGCTACATGGTCAATATTGTTCCCATTAGAAAAGCCTCATGAGTCTACGTTGGTTCACATCACTCAGTGCTTTGCCTGACCTTTACAGAGTTATGTAAATTTAAATGTGCATGTGCTTACCCTGCTGGAGAATGAAATGATTATCATGTATAATTGTGGAAATTCTGTTTTTAAGCTTTCCTTCGTATTGTTATGTTCACATCTGATACAGACAGTGTCACTTCTCGCACACTGCATAAAACTGAATAAAATGAGTAATTTTTACTTTGCTTATGGAGTGCATCAGATTTCAGAAAGGATGAAATGGAACTGAGACTAATATTGAGGAGTAAACAATGAAATAGCTCTGAGCTCAGTCATTAGTAACTGAACCGTCAACATAATTGCACCTTTCAGAGGAAGAATCAGCAGGAGCATGTACTGTAATTTCCCTCCTTGGGTGTTGTCTCTGAGAGAGAAAGAGGACACCCATTTGTCTGTTTTGTGAATTGATTTTCCATTCAGCTGTTGTGAAACATGAATATGATGTGTGCACGGCTACACCTGCAGACTTCAATTACCAGCCATTGCTGCCGTATAGAGACTTTGATCTTTGCGGTGCTAAATAAACTACAGACAAATGAAATCAGACATATTCCCTCTGTTATATCAATGCTTTATTGAATTTTGAGATGAGTCTTTATGTTCAACAGTGTGTTTGCTGTAATTTTACCTTAGTTGAGGAAAATGTGTCATTTATGACAGTAGGAGAAGGAAGAATCTCTCATGTGTAAAAAATAGCCTGGAAGTTATGGGTAGTGAGTGTACATTGTGTAGTGATGTTCGGAAAAGGAGCAATAAATAATGCTACTGAGCTGTTGTGACCCTCTTGTGACCCTGTCCATGCCCCCTGCCTCGTCTATGTATGTCACATGTATGTCATGTGCTTCAGTGTATCATGTTCTTGTGTGTTTACGTTGCTCCACGTGCATTTGTGTCCATGTCATGTCTCCACCCCCAGCCATGTCATGTCATGTCTTGTATCAATGCTTACACCTGTCTCTTGTCTGCTCACAGGCCTGCTTGTATTTTCCCTGTGATTGTTTGCTTTATATTTATTCCCAGTGTTTCAGTTGTTGTCTGTTATTTGATGTCTTCACAGCCACATTGTCTATGTATGTTTTTGTTAAAATCAAGTAAGGTTTTTGGGAATCCTGCTGCAATCCACCTCCTCCTGCTTCACAGCTTCATGCACGCTTGATGGCTGTGTTAATTTTTTGTTATATTATAGAATGCATTAGCCTAACATCTGGAGTTTAGGCTAACTCAATTATATAATAGGTTATTAAACATGCCTCAACCTGTTCCATACAAGACTTCCTCAAAGTCAAGCAGTACATTGAAAGAGTAACTGATCATTTTCAGTTTTATTTGCAAAATGGGCTTCCTAGTGCTCTGATCTTCCTATTGTTTTTATTTGCTTGTATAATACCATCTGCATTAATTTTAATATTATGAAAACATTCATTTGTGTTCATAATTTAATTCAAAAAGGTAAACTGTCATATTTTATATTAATTACATGTAAAGTAACATAATTCAAGTCTGTTTGAATAGTAATTGAAGAGATTTTGGCTTTTTAATTTTCATGACCTATAATCCATACAGATCAACAGTAAAACAAAGTTATTTTACATGGAATTAATATAAAATAGGACAGTTTACTTTTAAAAATAAATTATGACCAGCAATGTTCACAGTATTCAACATTTTATATGACACTATCAAAGCAGAAAAAATATAGTCTGTGACATATTTACTGCATGTTGTAGCATCTGGTTGAAGGTGTCCAGTATATTTTTTAAAAACACAGTAAAAAAAGTAATAAAATTTAAATCAACTTAAAATTTACTATAGAGATTACATTACAATCACTCTTAAAAGTGACATATTATACATCTTTTCCACATTTTAATACACTCCACTGGGGGTCTTAATGAAATGTCTGTGACATGCTTTGTTGACAATACCAAATATTTTAGCAGCCCCCTTTTTCAGCCTTTCTAAATAGCTCAGTAAAATGTTAATGATAAGTAAATGATAAGCATAAAGTAAATTTTAACTTCTAAGAATTTTTGTTTTCAGTTCCTCTTATGTTTGAGGCAAAAATGCACTAGATTCATGTATTTATTGCCTTTTTATGATCATAAAATGTGTTAACCGAAATTCCATAATTAAGGTATATTTCAATGTGAAAATGTGGATTCATCCATCAGTACCTGTGTGATTCCACCCTTACCTTTATTATTATTCTTTAGTCAGATTGTTTTTCTGATGCCTTGTGTTAAAGAAATGTGAATTTTTAATTGCCTTTCTTTAACTCTATGCGTTTACAAAGCTGTCATCTAAAAGTAATAGAATGTAATCAGACTGCATTACTTTTATATAAAACACTTTTGAATTAGGCTACAGATTACGTTTTAGCAGGTAATCGGTACTGAACCAGAATACATTTTAAAATATTCCTCTGTTGAAAAAGAAGCCTGTTTTATCTGTGCATGGTCATATGTCTGTTTTCTCTGTGCACTATCATAGTCTCTGCTGGTTAAGTATGATTAAAGGAACCTTCTATTTAAGGTAAATGTAAGAGTGGATATCAGTTAACATAAGTGCTTTACATAACTCACTGAGCACTCAACAGATGGACTGTTGATGGCATAATACCCTTCTGGTTTCTATTGTAGTCATCTGAGCCCAACCAGGTTAGTGTGCTTTAAAAAGCTCTCTGATGGCTCATGAAAGATCTTTAAGCTCATGGGTTAGATGTGAATACTTGTAGGCAGAAACAATGGTTTGTTTGTATAACTGAGGAGCGACATGTCCCCTCAGGTTTGGCTGATCTGTTGTTTTTACAATAGTTACACTTTATTTTGAATGTATACTATCCTTTATTCTATATGTTTAGTATACAGCATGTAAACATAAAAAAACTTGTGTTAATGGCTTGATTTATTCTATGTAGGACAACATGGAAGCTCCCACTACCTCTTCAAGCCGAAATGAAAACCAGATACATCATGGCTGCAACCATGTAAAAGGAATTTGTGAACTCTTCTGTCTTTCTTCTTCAATGTGGTTGAGTGGACTAAAGTGCTCACACTAGGATCAGACGATTGTGAGATCAAATCCAGGCGATCCATCAGAGCTGGGGATCCTGCGCTTTCCTCCGAGCATGCTGGCTGCCTGGTAGCGATGTATCAGCAGTACTTCAAACAGAGGCGGAGCTTGACTTCACATGCATCAGAGGAGGCCTGTGTTAGTCTGCACTCTCCTAGAGTCAGAGACATTATAAAGGATTGGGGGAGTTCTAGCATAGGGCTGAGTTAATTGGCCATCAGTACGTTATTTAAAAAATGGAAATGACTGGTGTGATGGGAGAAGGATCTTCAAATCTGGTCCTGGAGGGCTGGTGTCCAACACAGGTTTTCCTGCTCAGACACACTGACTAATCCTGGCAATGAACAAATTCATCAGGTGTGTTAAGCAAGGAAATCAGCAAACTGTGCATGACCCCAAGACTACATGTGTAGATTCCTGACATATGTGCTGTTGATCTCTATGAGCTTTTGGGCTGTGGCAAGTTATTGCAGCTACCCATTTAAATAAATCCATCCTCACCTTGTTACTGAATATTATAATTTGCTATTATTCATGGCCCATGCTGTAGAAAGGGTAATTTAGATAGCTATGGTCATTAGAAGTTCAGTCAGAGGTCTTTTTGTGTGCACCACTCAGCTTTGACCTTGTGTGAATTACAGTTGTGAGGAGCAGCGGCTGCAGGCCCATGATTAGAGGTCTTTGGGTAATCAGCACAGGACAGATTCATGGTGATTTTGTGATCTTTCAGCAGTCTTCCTAAAGGAACACTCATCAGCAATGCATGCTCATTATTAGCAACATTAACATTTGTGTGGGAAGCACTCATTTAAATGGGGATTACTGTATGGTTAATCAGCACCACTAATAGACACCATGGTAAATGTGCTTAACATACACTTTAAGGTGAGTAACAGCTTTTGTGGGTGATGTGCGGGGAGGAGTATTGAAAACTGACCTGGGGGCAGCTGTATCAGCTGTGCACAAGCTCAAATGGTAATTACAACATAAGTGCTTACTAAGTTCAGGTTTATGCTTTTACTAAATCAAGTCAGGTTGCATCACCGAGACCACTTTCTGCATTGTAGTTGAATACAGTCTATGTTCAAATGTTTGTGGACACCCCCTTCTAATGAATGCTTCTTTAATTTCACCCATTGTTGACACAAACATAAAATTGCACACACACACACACACACACACACACACACACAACTTATTTATTCTTTGTAGAGAACTACTGTGAATAGAATTTGACTATTGGATAAATATGAATCTGTTGGCACCATGTTTAATGCCAGCTGTGGCGCAGTGGACTGATGGAATGATGGAGCTCCATCCAATGCTTTTGGGATGAGTTGAGGAGTTGGGGTTGAGTTGGGGTGGGGATTATCCAAAATCCTAACTTCACTAACAGTAGTTCCATTGACCCTGAAATATCGCAAATTAGAATTGCGAATAAAAATCAGCTTAATGGAAACACGACAATTTCTAAAAAAATCACGTTTGTTGATAAAAGTCTTTTGCGCTAAGATGAGGTGGTTTTTCAGTCGTATCAAAACTGGTTTATATCGCAAAAGTGTAATGGAAACACTCGAACTGACTTTTTTCGCATTAAGGGAGTCACGTGATCAACAACCGGACGTTTCTATTGGCGAAAAAGACGAAGAAGAAGACAACAACAGAAAATAAGAGGATGAAGATGACGCGGCATATTTGGAATAACGAGGAGAATCCTTGGACAATGTGCAGCTGCTCCACTAGAGATCTCACAGCATCACAAAGTTCATTAAAAGTTGAGTGTGTCATTCTAAAATGTTGAATCCACAGCTCTTCTGTAAAACCATCGACTACAGTTTCCCAAAAACGCAGCATACGCAGCCGCTCCCAAGTATAAGGGGCTTGTCTCTCCAAAGCCTCGATAAGTCTCCGTCTCCTCTGATGGCTGATGATGAGCACTAGTGCCGTGGTAGCAGTATGTATAAAGCTGAAGTATGTGTTTACATCCACTGCCGCCATGTTTGTAATGACTTATCGCGAGAACAAACATATTCATTCACACGTGATTTTATAAAAGTATTTCACATTTAATGGAAACACCACAACTGTGAAACTTGTTTTGTCAAATTGTTTTTTCAACAAAACAGAATATCAATAAAGTTTTGGCCAAAACTGTAATGGAAACGCGACTAATGATGTTGCTGAATGCAATCAAATCCTTACAACAATGCTCCAAAATCTAGTAGAAAGTCTTCCCTGGACAGTAGTGACTCTAACAAATGCAGGATAAACTCTTTTTTAACAGTGAAAAAATCAGCAGGTGTTCCATTACTTTTGTCCACCGACACCTAAGCAGCTGTAAGCCATAACAGAACTGCAGTCAGAGCTAACGTAAACAAAGCTGAATTATTGTTCATTTAGAGCACCGTTTAGAGACAGACTACATCCTTTTGATAACTATGATGTTGTGGACATCTGTGCTCATTTTTGATTCAGCTGAAATTAGATTATGTTAATAACTGATCTGCTTACTGCTGACTAGCTGGCAGTAAACAGACCAGCAAGCATGTTGTTCTTTTCTCTGATTTGGTGTTATTGAATAACCGTCCTGAGGAGTGAGTGGAGGGAAAACAGATTGATGATATCACTTCTGTCTATGTCTTTGGCTGCTTTAGCTGCCTTCATATAATTTTTCCCACTTGAGCACTTACAGGTCAGCAGTGGCTGTATCGAAAGATTTCTTTGGAAACTTGGAGGTCCAACAGGTTTCCCATTTCAGCCATCACTGGGGTCACTGATGCAGAATGACAGAGTCTGAATTCTCAGTTGAGATTCCACAGCAAAATGAGATAATCTTTAATAGTGCTGGGGATAAGGATGCGCTGCATGAGGATTGTGATTGCTTTAGAATCACAACCTCGTGGAAGGCCTATATGATGGGGCTGTGTATTGGCAAGAACTGGGTGATACGATATGATACATGGGTTATGATTCAATATGTTGAGATACTATATGCAAGGCAGTGTATTGCAGTTTTTGAAATCTAATTTTAAGAAAACTGTCGGCTGTGGGCCTTTATGCTAGTTGTTTACATTGCAATGGAAGAGTCTAATGGCTGAAGGTTACAGCACTGCTTTTTAATGGTTGGGGGTTTAAGCATGCACAAAATACAAAACCTCTGGCTGCCACTAATCCTTGCATGGAAACT
Organism: Crenuchus spilurus; assembly: GCA_036984385.1. Taxonomy (NCBI): domain Eukaryota; kingdom Metazoa; phylum Chordata; class Actinopteri; order Characiformes; family Crenuchidae; genus Crenuchus; species Crenuchus spilurus. The sequence continues at coordinate 8,059 of BRDA01074080.1, read as the reverse complement.
ATCAATGAAAAATGTCAGCTGTGCATTCTTACATACCAGTAGATAAGTCACACAAGCAGTAGCATAAGTGTTAAGTTTCAGATCTATGCTCGGGATTTTTACTGAAGATATAACATTGGACAGGCAATGTAAGATGTATATTAAACACAAACTTTGGGTAAATATAGAATGTCTTTTGCATGTTTCAAGTGGTTGTGCTAAGAATGAACAATGCATTCACCAGTAGCACAGTGCTAACATACTATCAGCTAGAGAAATGACATAATATTAGTGTTTGGTAGATGTTTAGACAGGTGTCTGCCCTTTTCTAAAAGACATTTCCAAAGGCTACAAATCACTGGGGTTGAAATGGGCCATTTCAGTTGTGGGGACATCATGCCAGCATAAAGTACACATACAGTAATTTCTACAAAGCTTCAGTCTTACAGTTTTACATACGCCTGGCCATTTCTGCCAGTGAAGCTCATTTTCAGGCATGACATGTATAGTTAGGATACCCCCTGTGTGGAGAACCCCTATTCATTGTATTTATAGTCCAATTAATTATGCCTTCTATTGGGCACAGGTTTTTGCCTACTCATTATGTCTGGTGCACTCTGGGAAACTGGAACAGACATGAGGGGAGCTGTGAAGTAAAAGCTTTTGGCAACGTCAGCTTTTATATAATTAACCTCAGGAAACGATCCATCTCTTCCCAATGATTCATGTCCAGGGTCCAATGATCCATTCCCCATTAACCTGACACCTTGTAATTGTGAGAGTACACTAAAACCCAGAATGCTTAATTCATAGAGCTGTAGTTTCACTGATTGACATTTTCTTACATGTAGACTTTTTGATGCCTTTGTATAATGTAATATATTAACTAGCACTGTATTTTAGCATTAAAGAAAGATACCCATTAGCTACACACAAACACACACACACACACACACACAGAGTATATACTGTATTGGGAATGACATATACAAGTCCTGCACAGTGGTCAGAGGGATTTTAAGCCATTCTTCTTGCAGGATAGTGGTCAGGTCACTACGTGATGCTGGTGGAGGAAAACGTTTCCTGACTCGCTCCTCCAAAACACCCCAAAGTGGCTCAATAATATTTAGACACAAAGACTTGCTGTCTTGGTCACAGATGCACCAGCAAGACGTGCAGCAACAATTTGTCCTCTTTTGAACTCTGGTATGTCACCATAATGTTGTGTGCATTGTAATATACTATATAACTGTGCTCTTACCTGCTAACTGAACCTTCACACTCTGCTCTTACTGGTGCAATGTGACATTAATGAAGATTGGCCACCAGACTGGTCCAGTTTAGCCATGAAACCTCCCACACTAACATGACAGCTGTTTCACTTTCATTGTCCAACCTCTGTACATAATTATTTTTTTTATTTACCGGTATATGTGTGTGTGTGTGTGTGTATATATGAGTTTATATGTGTGTGTGTGTGTGTGTGTGTGTATACATACTCTCTCTCTCTCTCTCTCTCTCTCTCTCCTATAAGTGGCATCACAGGTTTGTGATTACTCTGCAGAAAAGATTGGTATGAGTAATATCTAATGAATGAAAAATGAAAAATATGGTGAAAATGATGAAAATCTGTAGAAGAATGTTATTCAACATGAAATATTTACTCAGCTGTAGTCTAAGGTAGAAGTGCTGTCATATACAAAATCAGTACCTGAATTCTAATTAGATTACATAGATACATCAAGTCTTACTAAGATGTCATTATGATGACATAATTGTCCACTATCTATGTTCTCTGTTTTTTAAAAGTACACACTCAGAAATAGCTTTATAAATGTTCCCTGAAAGGTTCTTCTGTTCTTCTGTTCTTTCTGTGAACAAAAAAACTAGAAAACTTTTTGGCAACTACATTTTAAGAGTATATGCGTCTCCTCTCTGCAGCAGGGACAATGGAGTAGTCATGTCCTGTTCCAAAGAAGGCTGCATTTGTGCTGCCCGCCAGCGTCCCCTGTGCTGAATAATTGAGAGAAAGGCCTGGGTAATCCATCAGAGCAGAGGATGCATGGAGGCACCTGTCATATCCACCTGAGGAGGAGAAGGGAAAGGAGGGTTGAGGAGGAGGTGGGGGAGGGTGAGGAGTCACCTCGCGACTCATCCATACATTATTGAGCAGCTTCTCCACAACTTCACTTTCTCCTCACTGCAGGGGCCGGAGCCATCAAAATCCTGCCCGCTGATTGAAAGGACTTGAGAACTGTGTGTGGACTTTTGGTTATTGAATCTCTCAGCTCAGTGCACACAGTAAAGTGAAAAAGAGTTCCAGAGTTTTACTGCACAGTGAGCACATGGCTATTTATGTTTGTTTATCAAAGGACATATGAACATATGAATCAGTCAGTTTATCTTATGCAGGCACACATTTCCAGAGATTACAAAGCATGCTATATATGCATATAACAGGACTTGGCACCTGTACACAGTGCCAACGTTACCAGTACCAGGTTTAAGGATCATGGTATCTCTGTTCTTAACTGGCCAGCAAACTCACCTGACCTTAACCCCACAGAAAATCTATGAGGTACTGTGAAGAGGAAGATGTGATACACCAGACCCAACAATTCAAAAGAGCTGAAGGCCACTATCAGAGCAACCTGGGCTCTCATAACACCTGAGCAGTGCCACAGACTGATCCAGTCCATGCCACGCCGCACTGCTGCAGTAATCCAGACCAAAGGAGCCCCAACTAAATATTTAGAGCTGTACATGCTCATACTTTTCATCTTCATACTTTTCAGTTGGCCAACATTTCTAATAGTCCTTTTTTGTTTTGGTCTTAAGTAAAATTCTAATTTTCTGAGATACTGAATTTGGGATTTTCATTAGTTGTAGTCATAATCATCAAAATGAAAAGAAATAAACATCTGAAATATCAGTCTGTGTGTAATGAATGAATATAATATACAAGTTTCACTTTTTGAATGGAATTACTGACATAAATCAACTTTTTCATGAAATTCTAATTTTATGACCAGCAGCTGTATACATACTCTGTAGGTACAGCATATACACACACTTTTATCGTGTATGTATTAAAATGGTCTGTTTTGCCTTGAGCTCCATTTCCATGTGTTGTTTATTTGTTTACATTCTGTCTCTGCCCCAGACCTGCCTAACCATTAGTGTTTCCATGTGTGGTTATACGTACTCCTCCCTTTTTAGGTATTTCCTCTTGTGTGTGTGTATATATAGCCTGTTGTTTTACCCATTCTTTGTGTAGTCATACAGCAAACTTTGTGTGCTTCTGTCATCCCCTGTTTTGACCTCCTTTACCAGAGACTGGCCAGAATGGTTCAAGCTAAAAAGCTACAGTTACTTGTAAAGATTCTGTTGTGGTGAACAGATTAGTATAGACCACAACGGATTCCACTTCTGTCAGCCAAGAACAGGAAGAGGAGGCTGCAGTGGGCAGAAGCTCATAAAAACTGGACAGTTGAAGACTGCAAAAACATAACTTGTTTTGATAAATCTCAATTTCTGCTGAGGCCCACAGATGGTATGGTCAGAAATTTGGCACCAACAGCATGAACCCATGAAGTCAACCTGCTTTGTATCAACAGTACAGACTGATGGAGGTGGTGTAATGGTGTGGGATTATTTTCTAGGCACACTTTTGGGGTCTGATAATACCAGTCAATCATTTTAAATGCTTGAATTTGAGCATTATTGCTGACCATGGGCGGCACAGTGGCACAGTGGTTAGGCGTGTTCACCTCTCAGCGCTGAGGTTTTGGGTTCAAGTCCTCATCTGTGTGGATAATCCATGTTCTCCCATTGTCTGTGTCGGTTTCCTCCCACAGTCCAAAAACATGGAGATCAGGTGCACCGGCTACTCTAAATGACCCTAATGTGTGTGAATGAATGTGTTTGTCTGGGTTGTGTTTGTATGTATGCCAAGATATGGTTGGCACTCTGTCCTGGGTGATCCCCCTAGTGCGCGATGCAGTCCTCCAGGTGGACGGTCACTTCTGGTTGAGAGTACGCTGTGCGCGACCGGCTTCTGCTTCTTGCCAGTGTGTGTGTGGTTGAGTTCTGCATATGTAAAGGATTGTGTTGATTGTAAAGTATCACTGGGTATTAGAAAGGCATTATATAAGTGTAACGTTTATTCATTCATTCATTCATTCATGTGCAACCCTTTCTGGTCACATTTTACCTTCTAAAGGCTATTAAAAGTTGTCTTGAATTGGTTTCATGAACATAACGGTGAGTTCTATGTTCTTCAGTGAACTTACCCAATCAATAGAGTTCCTTTGGGAGGAACTAGAACAAGAGAATGGCACCAGGAAAATGCACCTGAAAAATCACTGCACCTGAAATTATTCATGTTAACATGGAACAGATTCTCATAGGAATGTTTCTAACACATTGTGGAATCCATGCCATGAAAAATTGAGGCTGTTATGGAAAGGAAAGGAGAAGGAAAGAGAGAAGGAAGAAAGGGAGGCCTTATACATATAAAGGGAGGATTAGTATTGTGTACCTAAGTGCTTGATGAGTGCACATTACAATGCATTGATGCATTTTACACCTCTAATAGGAACAGACCAACTTGTGCTTGGCTTTAAACCAGCCGATGCGTTTTTATCCAAAATCCACATTATAATGAATGGGTTTTTTTCATAAGAACCTGCGGAGAATAGGCCCATGGATGTCACAGTTCTCGGTGAGTAGTCATTCTTTGGGAATTTTGACCGATTGGGGAAAAATCAAGTGTGATTTATGGCATAGCTCATGTCATAAGTCCATTTTCTCATCAAGCATTATGATAATGCAATGCACACACATTATAGCTGACTGTGTGGCCTGCAGCATTCCCAGAATACATGATACAGCCCTAGTGCATTTTTTTCATTTATATCATACAAATCAATATGCAGTCATTTATTTTGCTGAAGAGTGCACTGACATGTTGTGTCATATCACAAGTCATATCACATTGCAGTCAGAATATATTCGGTTGAAATAATGCAGCCTAGTATTTTCGGCAGCCCTCTCGAGTCCCAAGGAGAAGGATGATGTATGGTAGCGGATGACAGCGAATGTGGATGTGTATGTGAAAGTGTTGCTCATGCAGTGTTGCTTCTCCACCGTTCATTCCGATCTGCTGCAAATGACCTACAGTGTCTCATTAACGAGAGCAGCTGAACTGTGCAAATTGGTGTGTCGGTGCACCTTGGCTTCATTTGTCCCAATTTCCATGGGGTAATTCACAATTTCTTGCTTTAAATTGCATCTGAACAAGGAGCTGGAGGAGTGAATGGTGTTGGATAGCATCTTGCTAAAACTGCGACCTGGTACACAAAGGTCGATATTCAAGCTGGGTTGTGAATGGATGGCTCGTTCATTGCATATGGACCAGTGAAAGATACTGTACATATTGAAAGCACAGTAATTAACCAAGACTCAGTGATTAAATGGCCAAAGACTAACCTCTATTACCTCGTCTGTCTGTGTACAGTCAATGTTTTTATTAGCATTTTGCCTTTATACTGTATAGAGTGGAAATGTTTTCCTTCATAAGGTCTTCAGGCAATTTCTCCCACAGGCCTGTGCTTTGAGTTGAGCTACTGATACTTTGGCTAGACACTGTCCAGTTTCTAATTAAGTTCATTTGTAGGCCTCGTCATGGTGTTATCAGGGCACATGTGCTTCTATGATGCAAGTGAAGTGACTGAAGGGTGGCAGATTATGTCATGAAACTAGCTTCCTATCAGTAACTGAGGGTCAATGGGATTACACCAGCTCTACTGGAGATTATTTTAAAGTCATGCAGCATTAGACATGTGCAGAGCTACCATCTCTACTGCTAATTGGAAAGCTTTTTGACATCTTAAAAATGAATGCCCTTCCCTCCCATAAGACCAAAATCAGTTCTTGTAGTCGGCCCCTCAGGGACTTGTGAGCATGAATGGCAAAATGAATAGAAAGGCTCTAAAAAAATGTTAATCATAATTCAGTTAAATTCTGAAAACCTGTAAAATAAGAGAAACCTATTCTAATTCTTTTTTCTGTTGCGGTTTGAACATAACTGGAGGCAGGTATTAATTAGCTTGCCCCTTCAACTCAATAGCCAATGCTTCAAAGAGGAAGAAAGGAAGCAAAATGCATCAGCACTTGGTGTTCATTTTAACCAAGTCCATGAACCTGAGCCAAGTTCTGAGTGATTGAACACAATGTAAAAATGTCATCAAGACCGTCTACACTTGTTTATATTTCTGCAAACCCATTTAAATGAAATAAATATGTGATGTGATATGAATGTACAGGCCAAATGTACTGCCGTTACTTTTACTACTAGTTGCTATTCAGTAGGAAGCTTATTTTTTGGAATTGCTTCTCACTTATATTGTTCCCCTTCTGAATATAAAGTCACTTCAGCACCTCTTAAATAGCTTTGATTTCTCTGGAACTGTTAAGAAAGGTTAAGTGCTCTTTCTTTTTGGAATCAATTTTAAATACAAGTTGAACACAAGTTATTCCAGCCCCAGAATATGACGTTATGACCTAATATGTATTTGAGAAGACGATGACACCCAAGGTTCCTCATTTAACAAGGTCAGACACAAGCAGATAAAACTGACAGTGAGCTTTAAAGTCACCTTTACTGTCAGAATTTCCTCAACAAACAGTTCATCAACCTTGTGTTCCCCACCAGATCACCCCAAAGAGCACCCCACGTCCAAATTCTAAACCTGATAATCGATAAACATCTGCTGCTCTGTCAGCCAGAGCATAATGTACGAGTGATGCTGGCAATGCCATTGAAAGTTAATGACTTACGGCCAGTATCTGCACATCTTGAAAGCCTAATTAGGCTGTAAATGCACACACACGGCACTGTGGAACAGAAGCAGACAGCCAGCCCCGACCTCACCGAGCCACAGGTGAGAGGAGGGCATCCCATGTCTTTTGATGTGGACTTGCAGTGACTACATTACAACAGTATAACAGTCCTAAAGTAAGTTTCTGGGCACCTCAACACACAAGTATCTTATATTTACAACACAGATGATTTAATAGACAGATACCATCTCCTCCAACACCAGACTGGAAGAGAGATACAAATAAAGACTGACATGAGTTACAGTGGAACCTCAGTTTTCATCATAAATCTGTTCTAAAGTGTCTGATAATAACCAAAATGAATGATAACTGAAGCAATACTTCCCATAAGAAATAATGTAAATCCAATTAATCTGGTCCAGACACTCCAAAATAGGAACAAAAATACATTTTATATAGAATAACTATAGTGTTACCAACAGAACACAATGAGAAATAAACACAAAAGACTAATTAAATGGATAAATGAACATTTAACATCTCTCTTACAGGTTTACGCTCTGTTTTAGAGAGTGCTGGTGTGGTCCAGCCTGCAGCCTTTGTTTTGTACACCTGTTCTCGGCTGCTGTTTGTTTTTTCACACCCGTTTTCAGGTGGTAGTGCTGCATGCCATCACTTTAGTGTGTATTTTAGTTTTTTTTTAGCTTTATCAATGAGAAACAAAGTCAGAGAAACAACAAGAAACAAAACCAGAATGAGCAGCGAATGAACAACAAAGTGGATGCTTTGTTTTGTAAAATTGGCTGCAAGTCTTCTGAGCACACCGACAAGAAAACTGGGCAGGTGAACGATAACTGGGCTAAAATTTCCCAAAAAAGTTGGTGATAACCGAATTGTATGATAACCAATGCAAACAATAACCGAGGTTCCACTGTAGCATATACAATAAGACGTGGAAGACCAAGAATAACCTGGATGGATAACATCAAGACATGGACTGGATTATCAGGTGCTAGCCTGCTACAAGCAACCAGAGACAGCTAGCCTGCTACAAGCAACCAGAGACAGATGGCATTGAGAGAAGTGACTCGTCTGTGCAGCCTACCATCGCGAAGCGATGACGGCGTGTGACATGACATGACATGTATATCAGTGGCGGATGCTGGTCTTTCAAGGAGGGGAAGCTCAATTCCGGCCTACATCATAAAATGTGTCGGTTTATTTATACGTAAATTCT
>BRDA01074078.1:0-28414 GCA_036984385.1 Crenuchus spilurus | reverse complement strand
TATATATATATATATATATATAATATTATTATATATCTATATATATAGATATATAGATATACATGTATACTGTATATTTAAGCACATTGGAAAAAAAATATAACATACAGTATTTTACATTACATGCATATAATGTGTGTTTAAATGTAAAAATACACACATACATACACTTTCTAATGCAGAGGTGATACGTTTGTGATTGTCATGTATTGGGTTATAGAAGCTGTTGATGATGATCTGAGATGTATTAACCTATTCAAGGCCTCTGACTCAGACCTTAGACTGAATTCTTCAGTGTTTAACTCTCATTATAATGAGAGCCAAATGAACAATGCTTTTAGGTAAACAGTGAAGAATTTATGGCCATTTACACAGATCAGCCATGTCATTAAAACCTTGTATTTACACTCATTGTCCATTTTATCAGCTCCACTGACCATACAAGTGCACTTTGTAGTTATACAATTACAGACTGCAGTCCATCTGTATCTCTGTATACTTTATTAGACTCCTTTCAGTCTGTTTTTCAATGATCAGGACCCCCACCGAGTAGGTATTATTTGGGTGGTGGATCATTCTCAGCTTTGCAGTGACACTGTTGTGGTGGTGGTGTGTTAGTGTGGTGTCAGTGTGCACTAGTACACTCTAGAACATGAAGGTTCTTATTGAAATGATGGATATTTTAGGAACTACTTGTTTTATGGACCTTTAAAGACACACCTGATTCCTCCAAATCCTTTTTGTTTTGAAATGGTTTACAGTATTTTTTAGGGCTTTCAAAGAAAAAAGTTTCCTCGAGGTACTTTTAAGGGTTCAGCTGGTGCAACAATCAGAGGAACCTCTACAAGATCTTCCAGGAACCTTTGGTTTTTGTAGCGTATGGGTGGATCAGACAGAGCTGCTGGAGTGTTTAAATACCTCAGTTTCACTGCTGGACTGAGAATAATCAACAAAACAAAAATATCCAGCCAACAGTGTCCTGTTACCACTGATGAAGGTTTAGAGGACCAACAAACTCTTTTGTCAACAGATGAGCTGCTGTCTCTGAGTTTACATCTAAATGATGGACAGTCCTGCTGTGTCTGATCCTCTTGTACCATGATGGTCTTAAATTATGTAAAATTAATGATATACAGTACTTAAATTATGTATTTGTCTGATTCCTAATGTTCTGTTTGCCTGATCACACTGGGAGGCTCTAGGTACATCATGTTTAGGAGCACTTTGCTATGCAGTCATTTTATGCTTTCATTTCATGCCTGTATTTTTTGTAATTCCTGTATATGTCTGTTTGTGTCTTTCAGTTGTTTCTGGTTGCCATGTCCTTTGTTTACTTTGCCAAAGCATTCCAGGGCAGTTATATGAAGAGTTCAGTGACGCAGATTGAGCGTCGTTTCGAAATCCCCAGCTCTCTCATAGGGTTCATTGATGGAAGCTTCGAAATTGGTGAGAATGAACACAAGGCTTGTCTCGTGCTGTACTACTGAGCTCTTAAAGCTGAGGGTCCCAGTTCTGGGTCTGGATGTACAGTGCACTGTACACTGATGTGATTTCACTGCTTGAACACACTTACGTCAGCTTATTTTGTGGCTGTTAATGAGCTAGTTGTCATACCTGCCAACATATTTGTAACCCTTTTCCTAGTGATCACTCAAATTCCTAGTGATAAAAAACACAATCTTACTCAGATTCTGTGTGGGATTAAAAGCAGAAACATCAGAAAAATTCTCCAAATACTCCAGATATTGTACAGGAAGTCTAGTGCTCACCTAAAAACTTCATCATTGACTAATTTGTTGACTGACTTACTGACTGAGTCACTGATTGATTGAGTGAGTGAGTGAGTGAGTTAGTGATTGAGTGATTGATTGATTGATTGAGTGATTGATTGAGTGATTGATTGATTGATTGAGTGAGTGATTGATTGATTGATTAATTGATTGATTTATTGATTGAGTGAGAGATTGATTGATTGAATGAGTGATTGATTGATTGATTGATTGATTGATTGATTGATTGATTGATTGATTGATTGATTGATCGATTGAGTGACTGATTGAGTGATTCGTTGATTTAACTCTTTTTTCCATGTACAAGTAAAGGTTCTCCATGGCTAGCAGTTTTTAGGCTCTACAGTTAATTGTAGTATAGAATTACATATTAATGGACCTCTCAGACCAGGGTAGGGAAACTTTGCTTTGAAGGAACCTTACAGAAAAATAAAATTATGAAGGTTTCATGTAAACTCCAGAAATATTAGCAAGCACCTGATGTTCACATGATTATCCAGCTTTATCCATGGGTAGCAGGTTTTACAATCTATGCTTTATTGTTGCAGGGTCATAATTGGAATGAAGCAGCTTGTAATTCATATTTCATGTCTGTAGGTAACCTGCTGGTCATCGCATTTGTGAGTTATTTTGGGGCAAAGCTCCACAGACCCAGACTGATAGGAGCAGGATGTTTGATTATGGCTGTTGGCTCTTTCATCTCTGCTCTGCCACACTTCTTCCAGGGACTGTAAGTTCCAGCAGCATTGCATTTGCTGATTCACTTATTTACTTTTTTAATCTTTGAATTTTTGCTGTACTATTCAAATGTAATTATGTATTTACACAATTCATTACATTACTGGCATATTTAAAACTATGTGCAGGCCATTAGAGTGTAAGAGCTCAATCATTTCTTTCAATTACAAAAATGTATTTTTCAACGTATTACAAGTGTTCCAGCTCTAATTTGCTTTTGAACAGATACAAATATGAGACTACAATATCCCATTTCTCTGAGAGCAACACAACTGAGACCATTCTGCCATGTTTGGACAATGGCAGCCTTCCACAGGGTGATGAACCCCTCTCAGCAGAGAGCCAAGCAGGTGAATAACAGTCATACTGTCAAGTTATAAATACTTTTTTTGAGAAAAGCATGTACTGTAATGCTTGCACCACTTACACTACAATGATGCAAGAACCTGGCAATACAATACATATCATACAATACCTTTAAATTAAATTTTCATATTGTCTATGCTTCTCATGGAAAAATGAATTCAGCATTTCATTTTTTTTCTTTTGGTGTACTTACTTTTGGCAACAATTGTAAATTTTTTAAAATCATATTTCAAGCTAAAATTTAAATTTACCTTAACTAGAACATCACATTTGCAATGGATTTAAATTTTGTATTGACAGCAGTGAGTTAGTAGTTCTCACTTTCTTCCACTGGTTGCACGAGTGGCTCAGCGGACTAAGGCACTGTAACTATGATCTGAGTATTGCTAATTCGTTTCCTGAACATGCTTGCCATCAGCAGGCGGGGCCTGAGAGAGCAAAAATTGGCTCTCTATCAAAAGATGGCACACTCTCCCCAGCACTACTAGTAATGTTGGCTGGCTCAAGCATCTGCCAGGCAATCCATCAGAACTGGGGTTCCTGAACTTTCCTCTGAGCACACTGAATGTATGGTAGCAATTGGAAAAGAGACCTGATGAGGCCCGTGTTAGTCTGCACCTTCCTAGAGTCAGAGACATTACAAGTGATAGGGAGTGTAAACGAATGGGCAGGTCTATTGGCTACCAAACACATTGGGAAGAAACTTGGATTTAAAAAAAATATATAAGAATAAATGCTGGATGCTGTCATGAATGTCTCAGAAACAGACTTGTTAAATATATAAATGACAGTTAAAGAAATGGCAAGCAATATCTACAGTATAGTAAACATAACTAGTCTCAGTTGAGAACAGAAATTACATTTGGTCAAGTCTGGGACAAGTCCAAGACCAGCCTTTAATACTACAGCTCTGCTAATCACCTGTATACTACAGATATGGCAGATTGAGTATTCAGTAATTCATTTGTTTACAACAATAACTAGTGTCTGAAATGCCAGTCATGTTTTTGCAAAGAATATGACTTCCATTTCAGTGGGCAAACTATAAACATCATAATCTTTCACTGCAAAGTACAACATCCTATAACTGTCTACCATCAACCTGTTGATTCTTATACCCCCCCAAATAAAACTCATAAACAATCATGCCAAAGCTTGGGACGCTGCTATATGATAGCTGTCTCTTTCATATTGTGTCTGGAGTTGTCTGAAGGTGATCTTTGCTCTTGCAGAGTGTGAGAAAGTGGCAGGCTCATCTTTATGGATCTACGTCTTACTGGGGAACATGCTGAGGGGTATTGGAGAGACTCCAGTTATGCCTTTAGGACTGTCCTACTTAGATGACTTCGCCCGAGAAGAAAACACGGCTCTCTATCTGGGTATGACGGAAATTTACGAGGAATGGAATTGAAAGGAATTGCACTGAATTTAGTGAATTACATCAACACATAGTGCCAAAAGCACATCGACTATCTGACACAGTAACATGGCATAAAGCTCACTGGATTAGACAAACACCTGCTACTGTAACTGCACATATTATGAGCTTTTATGTCTTTGGTTATTGCATTATAACCATTATGAAATGTGAATAAAGGTCAGAATTACTTACATGGTGTCTTACAGCACTGACACGTTAAACTATAACAGAGTGCTGTGGCATTTATGTCATTTATCAGGCTTATAAAACCATTTGCGCTATAAAGATCATAACATTGTCATAAGAACAGCTCATAAGTAATTTTTTGCTGTCATATATATATATGGTATATACAGTATATATTAGGTCTGTGTGTGTGTGTGTGTGTGTGTGTGTGTGTGTGTGTGTGTGTGTGTGTGTGTGTGTGGTGAATAAGGGCTGCCCACCGCTTCTGGCACAAATATTCACAGCCTAGTGTGTTCACTAGTGTGTGTGTTTCCCTGCACAAATGGGTTAAATGCAGAGGTCAAATTCTGTTGTGTGATCAATCACATTCTTAATCTTAATCTTGAGAGTGATCCACCACCAAATAACAGCTGCTCTGTGGTGGTCCTGACTGTTGAAGAACACGTTAAACAGTGTACAAAGATACAAGATGTATAACATAATGAGATAATGAGTTTTTCCTCTGAAAATTTGGAAAGCAAGGTAGAATTCTTTGATGAACTTTATTATAGTGTCTTGTGTTTCTTATGTGTCACGTTTTAAAATAATATCTTCCGTCTCTCTTTCTAAACACAGCCTGTATACAGACATTTGGGATTCTGGGACCTATGTTTGGTTTCATGCTGGGCTCCTTCTGTGCCAAACTCTATGTGGACATTGGAGCTGTGGACTTAGGTAACACTACTTCACAAATCACTGCCCTGATATTTACATCCAGCTTTGTAATGTTGGAGGAATAAGTCCTGAGAATCCTGAGAAATAACCCATCAACTAGAGCATGTAGAGGGGCAACCCTAGAATCCCAAATATATTTTGGTTTGAATGTATAAATCTAGAACTGTGATATTTCTTATACAGTACAAGTCAAATGTTTGGACACACCTTCTGAATTTTCAGTGGTTTTTCATTATTTAAAATTATCAGCATTGTAGATTAATACTGAACTCATTCAAATTATGAAGAAATACATCTGTAATTATTTAGTAAACAAAACAGTGTTAAACAAACCAGAATATGTTTATATTTTACATTCTTCAAAGTAGGCACCTCTTGCTTTGATGACAGCTTTCTTGGCATTTTCTCAGCCAGCTTTATGAGGTAGTCACCTGGAATGGCTTTCAGTTAACAGCTGTGTCTTGTCAAGAGTTCATGACTTGCATTTCTTGCCTCTTAATGTGGTTGAGACATCAGTTGTGTGTTTACTTTGAAGAATCTAAAATCTAAAACATTTTGGTTTGTTTAACACTTTTAAGTTTACTACATGATTCCTTATGTGTCCCTTCATAGTCTGGATGACTTCAGTATTCATTTACAATGTAGAAAAAAAATAAAAACATTGAATGAGAATGTGTGTCCAAACCTTTGACTGGTAACGTATAACTTCAAAAAAATTAATCAAACTTCAAATTAAAAAATATTTCAGAAGGAAATAAAAAGTTGTTCTTATCACTCCAAAGAGTACAACTGTAATATCTAGAAAATATGTCCCCATTGACTGTATATTTGTATGTGTAGTAATGGCTGGCAATCTTGTGAAATTTAGTTTTCTTAATTTTTTATGTGGGCTATAGTTGTTGTTTCACAATCCCACATTTTGCACATTTTAGATAAACTTTATTGATTAAATATTTTCAAAACATTAAACAAATACTAACATACACAAATAGAAAAGCATAAACTACATAAACCTTTTACACATTACAATACTATCCAATCTGTCAAACATTAAACATCCACAAGCTTCTTTTTTCTATGTATGTTGAGTGTTTTCAGTCTTTTAAATTACAAAATATTTGTTCAAGTATATTCCTTGCAGGTATCTGACATTGTTTGATCACCATTTTACATAAGGTTTTCCAAATTGTTGCACTGACAATACATACAAGATATCCAAAGAATTCTTAAATATTACTAAGATAATCATTAAAGATTTAAACAATATTGACTTAAACCAATATCCACTATGCTCTCCATTTTAACCTTTCCTTACTGACCTTTTGTACCATCCTAATTATCAGCTGTTGCAGTGTGTTAGAGGAGAGCCAACTATTACTTCTGTTTTGTTTGCTTATTCATGGCCAATCCCACTAAAGTGATTTTAAAGGTCAGGGACATTCAGGAATCATTGCCTGGCTTTGTGTCAGAGGACAAGTATTTCTGCTTATATTCAGTTCGTATGTGTTTATTTAGAGTGAAAGTTCAGCAGAAAAAAACGATCTCAATGATCTCTAAACCTGCTCAAACAGTATCCAGGTATTAATTCAGGTCTCTCAGACTTGTTGATGTGTTTTAGAAAACAGTATTACCTCATGTAAAATATTTTGGTGATATTGCAATGCTATTAGGGTGACAGTTGGGTTTGGGGGTGATTTCTGGGTGCAAAAAGAAAGATAATAATAAAAAAAACCCACAAAAATATTGTAAGAGGTAACTGACTATCCTTCACGTTATATGCAATCTTTATTATCAGATTTTGTTGCCAACTCAGGATTTGTTTGCTGAAGTTTGTTCTTGGTCAATTATACACTTGAGCAATAATTTTGTTATTAGTTTGGATGGCAGAACATACACGTCAGGCTCTTTGAATAATCACATGTACTGCTACAAACATACAAAACTAATATATATATACTGTATATGTACTACCAATAAAAAAAATTCCTAGTTTTATATTGAAAATGATTAAGTTTAATGTCCCACTGACTCTGAAATGAAAGCATAGGAGTTAAATAAATTTATAGACCAAAATGTATCTAAACTTTGGACACAAAGTAGCATCTTTGTCAGATATAACAGCTGAACACACTGGTGACATTCTTTCTATAATAGACATCAAATATTCTTCAGACAGTTCTTCATAAATCTGCTGCAGAAGTTCACATAAATGTTGTCACTTGTAGGTTTGCTTTGCTTTTCACTTCATCCCAAATCAGCTGGATGGGGTTTAAGTCTGGAGACTGTGCTCCACTCCATGTTTTCAAGCTGACCATCTTGTTGTTTTTTTCCTGAGGTAGTTCTGGCAGAGCTTGTACTTATATTTTGGGTCATATTACAGCAAAACATAAAAAAAAACTAATTCAGGCTGTTCTGGCTACTGCACATACACATATATTAGTTTCATAATAAAGAGGAGAGGTAGTGCTTTCCCCAATTATTTTTAAACCAGTGATCATATTATATAATGTCTCTGGTTACACTCTGGTTCCCATATTAGTCTTACAGCCTCTTTCATTCAGCAGTGGCAGCTGCATTCATTTGTTTAAAAATTATGATACATATAATTGTAATGAATTATTTTTATAATTTTATATTGTTTATACTTCAGAAAATTTTATTTTTTCACTTGTGTATTTAAAATATGGTGAAACTATAATACTACACTTTGTTCCTAATAACTTTAACTTTTTTTGTTTTGTTTAGTCCTTTTATAAAAGGAAAATGGACAAGCAACATCTTTTACATTTTTTACATTATTTATTCAGATAAACATTTAATTATGAATCAAGTTGAATTATTAACTGAGACATGTCATGTTTATTATGAAAAATAGTTCTGCCTTGTTACTGTAACATGTTTAGAGGAAATGGTGAATAATGTTGGTTTATTTTGTCTTCAGACAAATTTAGGCTTGTGCTTTAATACTCGTACAGTAAATAAATATTTATTAATTGTAATAATTTATATGGAAAATATTCTTCAGCTAAAATTGTATAATCAGTGCTGTCTTTTGGGTTTTCTCCACAGAAACCATCACCATTAATCACAAAGACACTCGCTGGGTGGGTGCCTGGTGGCTTGGCTTCTTGGTGACGGGACTTGTGATGTTACTGGCTGGCATTCCATTTTGGTTCCTGCCAAGGTCAATGCCTAAACAACAGAGCCCAACCAAGAAAAGTGCAGATGCCCAGGAGGGCGAGCTGGACAATTTTGTGCCCAAAGACAACAGCAACAACCCAGCATCTGAAAAACATGAGCCAGTTACCATGGCTGCCCTGGCAAAAGGTGCTACCCTACTACAGCTGTCAAAGAAGGGCCAGGTCTTTCAGATCTCATAGTTTGGTCAAATGTCAGCAGGTTGGGAAATTAAAGTCCAGGAAGTTGAAATCCCCCCAGGATTTTGTTCCATCTGCCTGGCTTCTACAGTAATCTCAGACCAGACGCAGAGGTGCCCAGACAGATGGAATGAGTTTTACTCATCACTTAAATTTCCCATCCCTGAATGTCAGTCAGCCAAGATATGGTACTCAAAGTCTAATTTTGATAATGAAAACTTGATAGCTAGAATAACTGAATTGGGGAACTTTCCTAAATTCATGTTGAGTTGTTCAACATCACAGTGTCAGAACCCTTCTAAACCAGAATCCTTATTGTATCTATTTGCTTCTATATGAGATGACTTAATGGTCTAAAACAAGTGTGGGTTGATTTTAAAATGATGTCTGCACACTATAGATGTAGTATAAACTTCTAAAACTTCAGTTGGGCAAAGGTAGCTGGGTGGTTAGCGATCTGGTCTTGTGACTGGAAGGTTGCCAGTTTGATTCTCAGGCAGATAATGACAGAAGACATCTAATCCCCAACTGCTGCCCACAGCTTAGGACACATATTCTCACAACCTAGTGTTCACTAGTGTGTGTGTTTCACGCCACAGATGGGTTAAATGAGGAAGTCAAATTCTGTTGTGTGCAAATCACATTGGCAAAAAGTTTCATTTCATTTAATCAATTTGGCTGAATGACTATATTTAAGATAAAGATGGCTGATTTTTCACCAAACTATCGCTTTACAAAATTTAAATGCATTCTTGTGTGTAAACTTTGATCTGCTTTTCATAAGTCTTTTTCTTCATGAATATAATTGTCCTTTATAATGTCATGTTATAGACTATTCATTGATTGGCACTGTGTAGTATTACTGAACTTTTTTTTTTGCACATACATCAAATCAGTCATATTTTGACCATGCTTTATTTTTGTCTGTTATAGAATTCCTGCCATCACTGAGAAAACTCTTCATTAACACAATCTATGTGCTTATCATCTGCAATGGTCTAGTTCAGGTCAACGGTTTCATTGGAATGATAACGTTTAAGCCTAAGTACATGGAACAGACCTATGGCCAGTCTCCATCCAGGGCCATCTTTATGATAGGTGGGTGTTTACTTTTCTACCCCTGCTAGTGGTTCAGAACAGGAGAACTTTTGTTGTCTCAATATAGAGGCTTATATAAACAAGTGCAATTAGCTAATCCAGTTTACCTGAGGTTTGCAGGTGAGACTGTAAAGAGAATGCAATAATGTTAAGTGATTAGATTGTGTTTGTAGGTTCAGTGTCATGACCCAAATAGCTGCTTCTAATACTCACTGACTCACTAACTCACTCATTATCTCAATCACTCACTCATTCACTCAATCACTCACTCACTCACTCACTAAATCACTCCCTCATTCACTCATTCACTCACTCACTCACTCAATCACTCAATCACTCACTCATTAAATCACCCACTCACTCACTCACTCACTCACTCACTCAATCACTCACTTACTCACTCACTCAATCACTCACTTACTCACTCACTCATTCAATCACTCACTTACTCACTCACTCAATCACTCATTTACTCACTCACTCATTCAATCACCCACTTACTCACTACCTCACTCACTCACTTACTCACTCACTCATTCAATCACCCACTTACTCACTACCTCACTCACTCACTCACTCACTCACTCACTCACTCACTCTTATTTCAGTCTTAATTCACTGTTTTTAAAAAAGTCAATATTAATGTATTTATAGCTTAAATTATATTAAAATTGTACTACTATTTGTATGTAATAATATATCTGCTTTGGTGTGGCACTGTGGCTTGGTGGTTAGCACGCTCGCCTCTCAGTGCTGGGGTCTTGGATTCAAGTCCCTATCTGGGCGGAGTTTCCGTGTTCTCCCCTGTCTAGGTGGGTTTTGTCCAGGGTTCTCCCTGTGTTCGCGTGGGTCTCCTCCAAGGAGGTCAGGTGGATTGGGTACTCTAAATTGTCTCTGTGTACATGTGTGTGCGTATGTGCACCCAGTGATGAATTGGTGCCCTGTCCTGGGCTTAGTTGTTATAGTGTAATGCCCTGCCCTGTGCTTTAAAAAGACGTATGCAAATGCAGTTAAAAGCGACACAAATTAAATTTTAAAAAGCAGCTCATAAGCTGTTGTGAAGGTTTCAGACATTCTAATCAATGTTTCCAGCCATTTATTTAAGACAATCAAACCAGATTATGGAGAAAAACAATATAATGCTGGACTGTCATTTCCCTTAGTAGAATATACCATGGTACTAGAATGGTTTGGTGGTAGTGTGGTTGTGCAGTGGTAAAATACTGTTAGTAGTTGTATTAGTTGTATTATTGTAGTGTTACCATTGTAGTGTCATGATACTGCCATCATGGTAATGCCCAAAAAAGCATAATTCAACCATGATGGTATTACCATGGAACGCATTTTTTTGTAAGGGTTGCTGCCAATTGAAAAATGTGTTCAAAGGGTAAAGTCTAAATTGGGTTATTAGACTGATGAATAATAAAAAAGGATTTTTACACTAATTTCACTTACAATCTTGTTGTGTAAATATCTGGAACTATGAATTTACTGAAATTAATGTTATTAGTTTTATAGATGTTTCTCTTTATAAGTACTACATGGACAGTTCATTGATTGCAGACATGCTTCTCTCCTGCAGGTATTATGAATCTACCTGCTGTGGCATTGGGGATCATCACAGGAGGGTTTGTGATGAAGAGGTTTAAACTGGGCGTGATCGGAGCGGCCAGAATCTGCATTTCTACTGCTTTCTTGTCTTTCATCCTTCTGCTTGGCCAATATTTTGTGCACTGTGGGAACAGTGAAGTGGCTGGACTCACTGTGTCCTATCAGGGGTAAATACACTCAGTCTGTTTACCTGAATGCTGTGCATATATGTCAGTCTGGGGGTGAACAAAGATTACTATATGAACACTCTGTGTCTGTTTTAGGACATGGATTGTAGTAGCTGTAGGCTACAGTGATTTCAAAAGATTTTATAAGGCTCATGCAATGTGCCAATTAGCAACATCTTACCATTATTGCTGTTTGTAGTTCTCCTATTTGTAACACAGGGTTTTTCACTGAGAGTATAGTTTTATATCCAATAGAAAGAGAGAAAAAACATATTGCAAAAAAAAATATTTGTGTTAATATTGGTAAAATGGTTTATATTTATTATTTATATATAATTTTATATTTTATATTAACTCCAGTATCTCAAATATTATTAATATTTTTCATTTGGAGTTTGATTAAATTACTATTCAGACATTGTCAACATAAAATCAAAAATAGATTGAAATACGTCACTTTACATGTAATGAATATACAATATGTGGCCATTTACCTTTTGAATATTCAATTATTCATTATTATGTTATAAAAGTGTCACATGACAGGGGTCATATGACATGCTTTGTGCAAACAGGCAGTTGATTGGGAAGATTTAACCCAGTCTTGTGCAAACCTGTGGAAAGATAGACAGCTCAGCAGCTATAGTGCCTGCATTACATTTTATGTAAATCAGCTAAAGATGTGTGGGTCTGGATAGTACTGAGGTGCATTTGATAATACTTGAATCCTGTGTTAGTGGGGACAAAATTAGACACTTTTCCTGGATTCCAATGCTCCAGTGCTGCAACAGTGACACTGTACTGTACACATGGTGCTGTCTTTCAGCTGAGATGTAAAACCAAGGTCCCCATTCTCTGAGTTCAGGAAACGATCCCTGGTCATTTTCTCTAAAAGTGTAGTGGTGTTACCCTCAATACATTTCACCCTCCTAATCATGCCCTTCTATAAAGACTGGCTTCTGTAAAGACTCTTCACATCTCTGAGAGGTCTGGTGTGGACTGGCTACTGTTGTGTTATCGAGGTGGATGCTGCACATTGGTGGTGGTTTAGGTGATGCTCTAATGTCTGTCCTAAATATCTAAGAGCTTAGAGTGTCTAGTAAAGATCAGTTAGAATTGTGCAAACTACAGGTCTAACAAACAAACTGTTAATATTAATTAGTCTCAAATAGTTCTATGTGCTTTGGATGACATTGTTCAGGTAAAAAAGGACAAATTTCAGCTTTCAAACTTGTCACCACTGTTCTTAGCTGTTCAAAACTAAAAAAACAGACTTCAGACAAAAAACATGTCTTGACTGAACTCTCATTTTTAGTGCTCCAGAGGTGTCGTATCAGCAGCAGAGTTTGCTGTCTCAATGTAATTCAGACTGCTCCTGTTCTCTGAAGCACTGGGACCCTGTTTGCTCCTACAATGGACTGACATATGCCTCCCCGTGCCTGGCAGGCTGCCATAGCTCCACTGGAGTTGGAAAGGAGATGGTAAGGAGATCATCACATTCTCTTACTCATGACTATGGCTCAATGTACACCAATCATCCATGTGAAGGTCTGGGTTATATTAGATCATAGAAAACATTGTCATTGATGGCATGTTGGACACTGGAGAACAATCCAGTGGTAACCCTACTTACGAGTTTAATCCGTGCAGGAGCCGAGCTCGTTAGCTGGTTTGCTCGTTAGCTGGATGCATTTTCCCCATAAGAATACATGTAAAACTGATTAATCCGTGTCAGCCGGCCAATATACAGTATACTTTAATATGCTAAATAATGTGTTTATATGGGTTTTTAAAAAATAAACGAGATGACGACGACACTCATGTAGGCTGGCCGCTGAGGAGAGGGAGACCGACAATGCTCGTGTAGGCTGGCGGCTAAGGAGGACATGAGGACGGGCGTACGTGTATGGCATGGTTACACTTATCATATGAAAAGTAAAAGTAAAATGTATCTAACTTTCTTGTTCACTACCTTTTGCTACCTTCACTAGCACTTCCACTTTCACTGGACAGCGGTCAAAGGTAACGACTGACCTCGTCTTCTACGGTAGCATATAGCGGATTGCATACTTTAACAAATTTACGCTACTCGTTACTTGGAATTTTATTCGTTACCTGGAACAAAAATATTCCAAGATCTCAACTCGTTACCTGGAATACTCGTTAGTAGGGATGCTCATAAGTGGGGTTACCACTGTATATGTGTACAGATCTGAGATCTGAGCCATGCACCAAATAATTAATGTCAGATAACAATGCCTTTCAAGTACCCCAGATCTCAATCTGAACATTTGTAGGATGTGCTGGAACAGCAAGTGGTGGCTCCTCCTCATGACTTACAGGGCTTAAAGGATGCTGCACGTTCAGAGGTTGTGTAGAGTCCTTCAGTGGCACAATGAGGACTGGCAGCATATTATCCATATAAGCATATAAATTTAATGTGGCTGTTTTGAAGTTGGTATTTTAAAGAGGTGATTTGATTTGATTTGACTTGACTTGACTTGACCTGACCTGTCTTGACTTCACTTGAACTGAATTGACCTGACCAGACCTGACCTGACCTGACTTGACTTCACTTGAATTGAATTGATTTGACTTGATTTGATTTGACTTGACTTGACTTGACTTGACTTGACCTGACCTGACCTGACCTGACCTGACCTGACCTGACCTGACTTGACCTGACTTGACTTGACTTGACCGGACTAGACCTGACCTGACTTGACTTGACTTGACTTGACCTGACCTGACTTGACCTGACTTGACCGGACTAGACCTGACCTGACTTGACCTGACTTGACCGGACCAGACTGGACTAGACCTGACCTGACTTGACCTGACCTGACTTGACTTGACCTGACCTGACTTGACTTGAACCGGCCTGACCTGACTTGACTTGAACCGGCCTGACCTGACCTGACCTGACCTGACCTGACTTCACTTGACCAGACTTGACTTCACTTGACTTGAATTGACTTGATTTATCAGGAACATTGTCCCAAATGATTGTCTCAAATTTTCTGTTATATTCATAAGCTATAAACAATGAAAAAATCAATTATATTTGATAACTTCTTAGGACAGTAATGATGATCTGGGGAATAGCTTATGCCTTTTATTGAACACTGATTAGAAATAAATGAGATTTGATTCTGATCATAGGTCAAATTTGGACTGTTGCTTGTTGCTGAATTACTCAGATTTGCAATGACACTTTTTTTTCTAATTCCTTACAGGTCTTCCACAACTGCACATGTATTGGAGAAGCTGACTTGCCAGTCACAAATAGATCAGCAGTGCTGGGACAGTGCTCACGCCAGGACAGCTGTGAATATATGTTCAAGGTTTATATGGCAATTTCAGTTATTGGGGCTTTTGTGTCAGCTTGTGGAGGCACTCCTGGTTACATTGTCCTGCTCAGGTAATTTGTTTGGGAAAATTAAATAAGGACAGTTGCTCATCTTACTAATATTTCTTGAAATTTGATGAAAATGTTAAATAATCCAGTCAGCTGTAATTACTTTTTAGATCGATACACCCTGAACTGAAATCTTTGGCACTTGGGATGCAGACACTGATTGTTAGGACCCTTGGTATGAGCTATTTTCCAATATTTCAAACAAATCCATGTGTTTCCACTGATCTTAACAATAGTATTCTGTAAATAATGGCACATTTATTCATTTCTTTTTAGATTTTCTATCTGGCTGTCTGTCTCTCTGTCTGTTTGTTTGTCTGGCTCTCTAGTTATCAGGGTACTTATCTGTCTGTCTCATTATCAAGGCATGTGTTGTTATCAAGGTATTTGTCTGTCTCCCTTCCAGCTATATATGTCAATAGAATGTCTCTCTGGAGCTGATGTCACCATATCTAATGCCAGGCGTAGGCTAGAGGGGTATAGAGCCCCAGCTGCCGCCACAGTGGAACTGTGTTTTCTGGAATGATGTTGCTCCATTCAGTACTTTTATGATGAGTTGGGGATGAGGACGGGGTGGTGATCATCCAACATCCTGACCTCACTAACAATCTTGTCATGGAATGCAATCAAATCCTCACAGCAATGCATAGAAATATAGTATAGAGACAGTTACAAAAGCAGGATAAACACTTTTTAATACCCTTGAATTTATTAATTAATTAATTAACGAGCAGGTGTCCCAATACATTTGTTCCTATAGTGTACGTACATGTTGGTCTGTCTGTCTGTGTCCTAGCTATTTATCAGGGTATTTGTCTATCTATCCGTCCGTCAATCCATCCATCCATCTGACAACATTAGTCTACATTGCTGTGGTATGTATGCTGAATAACTCTGGATTTTTCAGGTGGCATCCCTCCGCCTATATACTTCGGAGCTTTGATTGACAGGACTTGTTTGAAATGGGGTGTGAAGCGATGTGGAGGACGTGGTGCTTGTCGACTTTACAATGCTGATGCTTTCAGGTGAATGCTCACAAACTTAACAGTCAAAAACAGTTTGATTAGTCACATGATCAGTCACATGACTGAGGAAAAGCATGCATTTTATTATATACAGTGAGGAAAATAAGTATTTGAACAACCTGCAAATTTGCAAGTTCTCTTACTTAGAAATCATTGAGGGGTCTGAAATTTCCATCTTAGGTGCATGATCACTGTGAGAGACATAATCTAAAAGAAAAAAATCCAGAAATCACAATGTATGATTTTTAATAATTTGTTTGTGTTACTGCTGCAAATAAGTATTTAAACACCTGCCAATCAGCAAACATTCTGGCCCTCAAAGACCTGTTAGTCCACCTCTAAAAAGTCCACCTCCACTCATTGTTCTAAATTAGAAGCACCTGTTTGAGGTCAATAGCTGCATAAAGACACCTGCCCACCCCACACAATCAGTAAGACTCCCAACTACTAACATGGCTAAGACCAAAGAGCTGTCCAAAGACACCAGAGACAAGATTGTAAACCTTCTCAAGGCTGAAAAGGGCTACGGGGCAATTGCCAAGCAGCTTGGTGAAAAAAGATCAACTGTTGGAGCAATTATTAGAAAATGGAAGAAGCTAAACATGACTGTCTGACTGGGGCTCCATGCAAGATCTCACCTCGTGGTGCATCAATGATCCTAAGAAAGGTGAGGAATCAGCCCAGAACTACATGGGAGGAGCTGGTCAATGACCTGAAGAGAGCTGGCACCACTGTTTCCAAGGTTACTGTGGCTAATACACTAAGTTTGCCCATGCCCATTTGGATGATCAATGACAATGACCCAACATGACAATGACCCAAAGCACACAGCCAGGATAACCAAGGAGTGGCTCCGTAAGAAGCATATCAAGGTTCTGGAGTGGCCTAGCAAGTCTCCAGACGTAAACCCTATAGAAAATCTTTGGAAGGAGCTCAAATTCCGTGTTTCTCAGCGACAGCCCAGAAAACTGGCTTATCTGGAGAAGATCTGTGTGGAGGAATGGGTCACAATCCCTGCTGCAGTGTGTGCAAACCTGGTGAAAAACTACAGGAAAGGTTTGACCTCTGTAAAGGCTACTGTACCAAATATTAACATTGATTTTCACAGGTGTTCAAATACTTATTTGCAGCAGTAACACACAAATAAATGATAAAAAAATCATACATGGTGATTTCTGGATTTTTTCTATTAGAATATGTCTTTCACACTGGACATGCACCTAAGATGAAAATTTCAGACCCCTCCATGATTTCTAAGTGGGAGAACTTGAAAATTTGCAGGGTGTTCAAATACTTATTTTCCTCGCTGTATAAAACTATTATAATAGACTCATTATGTTTAGAACTATTTTAACTATTTTGTGTACTGGCTAAGCCATCCTTAAGGTTAATTTTTAAATTAATACTACACACATTTTAAGTTTACACACACTTTTACTCAATTAGTTGAACAAAACAAAACAAGCAGAAGAGAATTATCTCATTTCTGAGATATGGTTACAGTTTATCTCAAACCTTTGCTACACTTTGAGGTGATAAACCACAATTACACCTTGTGGGCTTAAAAGCACATTAGAGGGCGCAGTCTATCTATTTTATGTTTTCAAATATACAAAATTAGTGTTTATTAACAAATTAACACATTTTGGTCATAATAGCCAGTGTTACATTGAATGTGAAGTTAAACCTTACATTATTTTAACCTAAATGTAACATATTAGTATAATATTATATTGTTATATATTACATTGTTATAACAGCTGTTTGTAGAATATTAAAACAGTTATTAAAACAGTAGTTTAAGACAAAATTTAATATATGTAAGATATCACTTGTGTTGGTAATACATGCTTGATTTAAAAAGCAGCATCATGAAAGCAAAATGGTTTGTTGAAATAATTAACATTGTTTAAGTTTTAAACTACGTCATTCACTCCTGTTTGTACACTCCATATTCAGAAACCAAGCTACAGAAAAGGTCCATTTAGAATTCACTGTTTTTGTGATGTCACAAAAAACAACATATTTATATATATACCTGCCTGAAAGAGGCATGACATTGGGCAACCAATCAGAACAGAGCTCATATATATGTATATGTCATAAAGCCATATAAATTACATCAGCCCATTTAATTTGAAGGGAAAAATTATGTTTGGAAATTGTTTATATCATATGTGATTTTTTGTACAGAAATTTGTAAGCGGAAAAATAAAAAATAAAATTAAAAAATGTATATCCCTTTGTCAGTCATGAGCGGTGGAGGAGGAGTGGGAGTCCAGAATCCGTGACTTTTATTTACAGAACAAAGACACTGTGGCTGTGACACAAACAATAAACATCAACAAAGCTGAGACACATGGTGACAATATGCTACGTGAAATGTAGTGACGAATCAAACGACTGACACACTGGGAAGGCTTTTAAAGCACACTTAATCATGGAATGGGATGGGAAAAGGTTGAGAGCAAGACTAGAGACAGGTGTCATCACTGATATGAGACATGACATGACGTGACTGAGGCAGGGGGTGTGGCAACGGATGTGGCAGGGCCACACCCTAATTGTTGCAGTGGAATTGAAACTACAGAACAAAGAAAGCAGAAATACAATTAAAAATACATCAATACAGTGTTTTACAGCAGGTCCACAACCCATACCTCAAACCCAGATCCATGCTTTATTGCTTGAAAAATAATAGCCAATTTTAGCATAACATGGCATATCTAAATGTATACATTTCTTCTCTCCAGAGCTACTTTCCTGGGCCTGGTCTATGGCCTGTACGGCCTCTCATACCTGTTGTCAATGGTTGTCTACAACAGACTGTCCCACCGCCATAAACAGCTAGCCCTGCAGAACACAGAGCAGAAGGTCAATGGTGTTGCCAGTGACACTGTAACCAGCCCAGTGGCTTTTGTCAAATGCAAAGAAGACCTGGACAAAGAAACCTCTATCTGAATTCACCAGCTGGACTCAGATATCCCAGACACATTATGTAGGTCACGGTGTCACTGAGTAGGTGTTGTAAAGCTTACATGAACATTTCAGTATTCTATGCTGCAGTCTATCCTTGCAATTTGCATGTGGCCCTGAAATCACATTACAAACAGCCAAATTATTGCTTGTATATTCAGCATGAAGTATTAGCAGACTTACCACAGTTAGAGCGGTGCATTGACTATTTGGGGAAAAAAAACACAAAACCAAATATTCTAATGTCAAACTTTTATGTTACCTTATTCACTGAGACAAATAATACATTGAAAATGTTTGATTCATATGTGTACATGTGGGTGCCAACTTTGGGGTTTATTGGATCATTGGCCTCTCCAACACTTAAGCTACACTGGGGCATTGAATAATCCCATCTCCACTGTCAACAAATCTTATCTTTGATATTAAATGTTAATATTAGGGGAGTGAAACTGAATAGATCATTCTAACAACTGCAGTGGTAGTTAAACAGCATTTACACTTTGAAACCCTCAATTTTAAGCATGCAGGGACTGTTACAATTGCATTGAGATGACACTGAATGACGGAAGGACTGATGCATGTTTTAAAATGAGATGCACATTAAAAAGTAGCAGGAGACCATTGGTGCCTCCACTGGTTAGCAAACTGAATTGACATGTAGTAAAACATGAATATAATGTAATATTAATAGCCCTAATATATGATCATCATAAACATGCAGGGCTGCTTTCTGCATAAGTGTTCTGTCACTCTACACACTAAACATGTGTTTTTATGTTTGAAATTAGAATTTTATTTGCACTTGACAGTGACAAATTTAATGAATAAATGAAGGCACTATTACTATTCTATATATCTTTAAATAAACAAAATATATTTATAAACATATAAAATAGCAAGAATTAAATAAATGATTAATAATTGAGTTTGTGTTTGGACTCAAATTGATAAAATCACGCCCCTCTGCCCACAATATTGAAATGAAGTTGGCATTCCTAGCATCAGAATATTTACAATAAAATATGTCCTCAAAACATGCAGACAAACATCTGTCTCTAAACTTAAGTACATTTTGTTTTACCAAATCTGAGACAGTACATTGCTTTAAAAAAGCTTATCGGAAAAAAATGTGCATGTTTAAGGTGGTATTAACTTCAGCCTCCTGCAGATGGCATTGCAGAGGATGATCAGGCTATAAATACTTGCAGGGTGTGTGGCGGGATTCATAGATTGAGAAGAAGTGGTACGGTGCAGTGAATGTGTAATTTGATGTGTAAAAAATGGGTCACAAAGCAGATGCTAATGACTGTCAAAGAGGAGTGATTGTATCTGGGCACCAAAAGCCATAGTGTGAAGGATGTAGCTGAATTTGCAGGTGTATTGAAGCCTACAGGTCTACCGGCAGTGGCATAAATCTAAGTCTACAGGAAAGTCTCAGAACTGTGGCCAAAAGAGAAAACTGACAGACATTGACTGCTTGTGGGTTTCACAGTTTGTGAATAAAAATATTCTAGAAGGCCCTTCACAACCAATTTCTGAAAAAAAAAACACTCAGTAGCAGGGTGGCACACCAAGCAGGGTGGTACACAAAAGTCCTTCTGCCTGTCAGCCACAGTTCTGAGGAGAATTTACCGTAGACTGGAATTTTTGTCAATGCTGGTAAACCCACCTACAAATTCAGCTACTTCCTTCACACTGTGGCCTTTTTTGCCCAAATACAATCACTCCTTTTTGACAATCATTAACATCTGTTTTGTGACCCATTTTCCTCACATTTAATGAGACATTCACTGCAGTGTACCACCTCTTCTTAATCTATGAATCCCATCACACACCCCACAGGTATTTATAGTTTAATCATCCTCATAAATCACCATCTTCAGGAATCTGAAGTTGCTACTACCTTAAACATACAAAGTGACTATTTTTGTCTGGGGAGCTTATATAATGAAGATAATATAATAAAACTCAGTAGACAGTCACTGCGTATGAAAATAATATACATACGTAACAACTGCCTTTTGACACAATGGAAATGTGCCATGTTGACTACTGTATGCCTCAAACCAGAAGTCATGTATGCACAATAACAGAGATGTATCTTGTTACATACTGACAGTTCTGTAGTATAAAGTCATCTGTAGTATATTTGTCCATATCAGATATTCATTCACAGTTTGTAATTGCTTTGTCATTTTGTATTGCATTGTTTTATAGGGGACACGTTAATGACATGGGTTATAATGAGTATTGATCACAATATGGGCTTGTATATAATCATGTGATTGTAATGTAGCTGAGCAATGCTTAATCTGACATGACAAGAGTTTTTACTGACAATCCTTTTTACCTTACATGTGCACATGAACCTGATCTTAAAACGGCTATTAAAGCCCACAGAGAAATATTCCTGAAGAAGCAATGTATTGAAGTGAACAGTAGATGGTGCCATCCACAGCTTGCACCACTTTGCATCTGTAGGAGGAACAACTTACAACTTACCCCAGATGTAAAAAATCACCCAGATATGTTTGGAATGGATGCTGCAAGGCTAATGTTGCTAACTAACTCTAGAACTCAATAGTCACCTTAATAAAGGTCTCATTGACTAGTCAATATGGTTTAGAACACAGTATGATTGTCAATTTGAAAAATGTACAAATATGTATACTGTCAAGGTTGCCTGTAGCAGTGAAATTGCATTATTTTGTATATTTCACAGTCATACTGTGTCCCAAACCTCTTCAGGTAGTCTAATAAGATCTGGATGCAGTTTCATTAGCTTGAGAGAAATTTTTGGTGATGCAATGACTGATGTATTTAGGTGACTATTAGGTTCTAGTGTTTGTTAGCAATGTTAGCTTCTCAGCTCCAGTTCTAAATGAAAAAAACAAAATAACATATCTGAAGTAAGTAAAAACAATAATTTTCTGGGGGAACAATTTCTTTAACCTTTTAAACCATAAAGGTCTGCGTGGGAATCATGATAATATGACTTTACAAGTGAAACCTTCTTAAATGTAGTCTAAATATCACATTTCCTATTAATAAAACACATATTTCTCATGTTCTGAATGTTGTAAGCTTATCAGACTATTTAACTATACATTATTAATTAATTAATTATTAATTATTGTGCTTGTTTCAAGATAAACACTTTAAACAAATGGGACCATTTTGTACTTAAGTAAAAATCTTAGATTTTTAGACTTCATTTACGATGGCTTTGCTTTCCAGGATAACATTGTTTGCACTAAATTTCCAAACTGTAATAACTTACATATTAGTTTCACAGTAGTTACTGAATCATTCATATACTTATGTTCAGTAAGCCTGGGTTCACGGGGCCAAGTTCCCACATGTATGACATTCCAAGGCTTATTATTCAGTAATTATTTGGAAAGAATTCAAAGTTACTGTTCAATTACAGTCCTGGAGGAGCCTGTAAGCCTGGCCTACTGCTGAGTGTTGGTCACTTATGAGATTCAGAAAGACCAGCATGTACACTGCTAGTACACTGAATACATCATGTTATGTGTTGCCATCAGCAGTTGTTTTTGTTCAAGGTCCCTTCTCTGGATGATCCTTGGACTCTGGGGACATTGCTGATGAAGGACACTCTGCACACTCTGGATGTAGTTATCTCAAAGGGTTGCAACATTTCAGCTTCTGTTAAGAGTGCTGCTCTGTCAGATCATTACTAGGATTACTAGGACAATGTTGGAAGGTTGAATGTCAATGGTATGAAACTAATCTTTTATTTTTGTGGTTGTGTGGTTACAATACAATACTAAGCAAAGCCAAACAATTTATTTTCTCCAGAATTATAAATAATAACATTAACAACAGCAAAATTATCTTCACTGTGTTTGAGAAACTTACAAATCCACCTACACAAATGTTCATGATTTAAAATCAACTGAGATGTAATGGTTTACATCCATTTTTAAGTCTAAAATCTAGCCATAGTTCTGAAACTGCTCTAATTAAGATAATTAATAACATTTGCTTAAGTACAGAGTTTAGATATATCAGTTCTTCTACTTCTTGATCTTGGTGCCACCTTTGATACCGGTGACCATAAAATTCTTATTGACAGTCTTGTGAATATGGCGGGTCTTGCAGAAACAGTTCAGAAATTGTTAAGTTTTTACTTGGAAGACACACTACGCAGTAAATCTGCCAGTGTTAAATCAACACTATTAGAGTTAAATTAAAACTGAGGGTGTTACATTTTGACACCCTCAGTGTTAATTTAACTCTAACGGTGTTGATTTAACACTGACAAATTTACTGTGTACTTTGTCAAAATGGAAAACCATGTTTCAGAGATTGTGCCAGAGATGTGTGGGGTCCCCCAAGGTTAAATTATTGGACCTCTTTTATTTATAATAATAATACATTTTATTTAATGGTGCCTTTCTAATACCCAAGGTCATTGTCAGGAGGCAGTGAGAAAGGCAGGCAAACGCAGACGAGTAAAGGAAGACAAATTTCACTGAGAAGGGATAATGAGTACAAAAACGACAGGCAAATGCAAACATCAGAGTCTAGGCAAAAAGGTCAGAGAACAAGAATATCAAGGAGAATCAGAAACGTGGTCAAAAAACAGGCAAAGGGTCAAAAACAGAATACACAGAAAGAGTAGAGAAAAACAACGTTCGTTAAGGCAACCAAGTAAGTCGGCAATAACTCGCATTGAGGAGTAAGTGGAGAGGTGTTATATAGTCTGTGGTTAATAAGCTGCAGGTGATCAGAGTCAGTACTTGGGAGAGTATGACCTATACCCACGCAGCTGATTGACTGAGTCTTCAGACTGTCTAGTAGAATGTAGGTCAAGGCCCTGTTGTAACAGAGGGAACAAGGGAACAGAGTCAACAACAGAGTGATGTTCCCCAGGAGCACGATGCTGCCTAGAAGCAGAACGAGACGAGGCGCTCCAAGCCCCAGAGGTATGATCACGTGGAAGTCAGTGACGAGAGCAGGATCCAGAACGTCACCTGCAGGTATCCATGATTGTTCCTCCGGGCTGAAACCCTCCCAATCGACTAGGTATTGAAGTCCACTCTTTCTCTGTCTGGAGTCCAGTAGAGCGCGCACTTGATAGACCGAAGAGCCATCCAGGTCCATAGGCAAGGGTGGGTCGAGGCCAGAACTTGTCTCATCAAGCGGACCCCCAGAATAAGGCTTAAGGAGAGATACATGAAAAGTGTTAGTGATTCACATTCTTGTAGGCAAAAGGAGTCTATAAGAAACATCATTGATGCGTTTCAATATTTTAAACGGCCCTATATATTTAGGGCTCAGTTTGGTACGTCACTTTAGATCTCTTGTGGAAAGCCAGACTCTCTGCCCAACTCGGAATATTGGCATGGGTCCTCGACGTCTGTCCGCCTGCAGTTTGTGTCTGCGAAGGACATCCTCCATGCGCTGATGGACACTCTCCCACACACTCTCACTGCGCTTCATCCATTCTTCTACAGCCGGCACAGCGGAGGTGATAGCTGTCCATGGTGCTAGAGGCAGCTGGTATCCTAGAATACACTGAAATGGCGTAATGCCCATGGAAGATGATGTCAAAGAGTTTTGTGCTATCTCTACCCAGGAAAGGTAACGTGACCAGTCAGAGGGGTTGTCATAACAGTAAATCCACAAATATTTCACCAGTTCCTGATTAAGTCCTTCACATTGCCCGTTACTCTGTGGGTGATAACCTGATGAAAGACTAATATTAACACTAAGGTGTTCAAAAAAGGCTGACCATACCTGTGATGTAAATTGCGGTCTGCGATCAGATAAAATGTCCTCAGGAATCCCAAAATGTTTGAATACTTGATTAAAAAGATGTTCTGCAGTCTGAAAAGCAGATGGAAGTTGTGAAAATGGAATGGACATCACTCCTCTAGAAAAACGGGCCACCACTGTCATAATAGTGGTGTTTCCATCCGATTCAGGTAGATCTGTCACGAAATCTATGGCTATATGGGACCACGGGTGTGAGGGAATAGGAAGTGGGCATAATTTACCAGCAGGTAAGGTTTTGGGGATTTTACATTGAGAACATGCAGTGCAAGACTTTATATATTTATGTACATCCTGTCTCAGATTGGACCACCAATATTTGGCTGTAATGAGCTGGGCCTCTCCTGGGTGTCCAGAAGACACAGAGGAATAAGCCCAAGTGAAGAGTTGAGGCCGGAAAGAGGAAGGCATGTATTTTTTCCCCGGAGGAAGCGAGTCAGGTATGCTGATGTTCTGCAGAGCGACATCTAGCTCTTTATTAAAATCCCAATGTATGGCTGAGATAAAAGTATCTGGTGGTAAAATGTTTGCTGGTTCGCTAGGTATAAATTCATCGGGTTGGTGAACTCGGGAGAGAGCATCCGCTTTTTGGTTTTTAGTTGCCAGTTGATAAGAAATTCGAAAATCAAACCTTGAAAAGAATAGAGACCAGCGCGCCTGTCTAGGATTGAAACGTTTAGCAGTTTTGAGGTATTCAAGATTTTTATGATCTATGAATATTGTGAATGGGAATTTAGCACCCTCCAGCCAGTGTCTCCATTCTTCTAATGCTAATTTGATAGCCAGTACCTCCCTATCCCCTATACTATAGTTTTGTTCTGCGCTGTTAAACTTATGAGAATAGTAGGCGACGAGTTTAAGTTTAGGGGGCGTGCCTGAATGCTGTGAAAGAACTGCTCCCACTCCAGTCTCAGATGCATCTACTTTGACCTCAAAACCTCTTTCCGGGTCGGGTTGTGCTAATATTGGAGCAGAAGTGAAAGCAGTCTTAAGCCTTTGAAATGCTTGCTGTGCAGATTTGGACCATTGGAATTTATGTGAGGGTCCCTTTAAGAGAGAGGTGAGAGGACCGGTGATGAGACTGAACGAATGGATAAAGTGTCGATAATAATTAGCAAACCCCAAAAACCTCTGGAGATCGTTTATGGAGGTAGGAGGTGGCCAATCTAAGACAGTTTGAACTTTGTTCTGGCTCATCATGATTCCCCCAAAGCTGATATCAAAGCCTAAGAATTGTGTCTTTTGTACATGAAATTCACATTTCTCTAATTTGACATATAATGTGTTCTCCAGAAGTCGTTGGAGCACCGCTCAGACGTGAGATATGTGTTCTTGGAAGTTAGATAAAATCAGAATATCATCCAAGTAGGAGTAGCCAAACTGACCAATCATGTCTCTGAGGGTGTCATTTATGAAAGATTGGAACACTGAGGGACTTAAGCTAAGGCCGAAAGGCATAACTTGGTACTCATAGTGCCCACTAGTGGTACTAAAATCAGTCTTCCATTCGTCCCCCTCCCTTATTCTAATGAGGTTATAAGCGCTTCTTAAGTCCAACTTGGTAAAAAATATTAGCCTTGCGCAACTGCTCAAGAGTAGCAGGGATGAGAGGTAGAAGGTACGAGTACTTTTTCAGGCATTGATTGAGTGCTCTGTAGTCAATACAAGGTCTTAATCCCCCGTCCTTCTTTTTCACAAAAAAGAAACCTGATGAAACAGGAGAAGTAGAGGGATGGATGAAGCCTTGGTCTAAAGCCTCCTGAATATAAGTCTTCATAGCTGCTTCTTCTTCTTGACTGAGAGGATAGATATGAGATCTGGGGAGAGGTGCCTGATTAACTCATTCCAAAGCACAGTCAGTGTCATGGTGAGGTGGTAACTCAGTAGCTTTTTTCTTACTAAAAACCTCCTCTAAGTCACGGTACTATGGGGGAATAGTTTGTTTGATCTCAACGTTAGGACTCTCAATAGTGGTAGAGTTAAGAAAAAGTGGTTTGGAGATGTGAGAAATGCTATTTCCTTGACAATATGAGGACCATCTCACAATTTGCGGTCCCTCCCATGTAATTTGGGGATCATGTGCACGCAGCCATGGTAATCCTAATATTATAGGGAAATGGGTCTGTTCTAAGATAAAAAAAAAGGATAAATCCTGGAAATGGAGAGAACTGATCTGAAAGCAATGAGGAGCAGTGATGTGTGTTATCTGTCCAGAACTGAGTGGCCTGCCATCCAGAGCTGTCAGGGGTTGCGGTATCTCTAGCCTCTCCGTCGTTATATTCCATTTCATCACCAAGGCTCGGTCCATAAAATTTTCTTCTGCTCTGGAGTCAATCAACGTGGGGACTGTGAAAGAAGAAAGAGAGCAGTGCCAGGTAAATGATTTAGCAATGGGCTGAATGATGCTCACCATGGGAATGCATGGATTGGTACCCACACATCTCTCAGACTGACCAGGAGCATACTTGGAGAGGCGGAGGACACAGTCTTGTATGAGATGTCCTTTAGTGCCACAGTACATACACAGCCCCTCCTTCATTCTCCTGTGTCGTTCTTCAGGTGTGATTCTGGAGGAATCAAACTGCATGGGTTCAGGTTTGGACAGATGTTCCTCATAACTAGGTGAATATGCTCTTTTAACATGTTATCTAGGTGAATACACAGAGATAAAAGTTGGTCTAGTGTTAAGGAATCAACTCTGCAAGCCAACTCAATCAGAATGTCCTCATTAAGTCCATTCCAGTAAGCAAACAGCAAAGCAGGGTCATTCCACCCGCTTCCAGCCCCCAGCGTGGGAAATTCAAGAGCAAATCAGAAACAGAACATTTGCCCTGACGTATTTTAGCCAAGCATTCCCCCTTAGATCTATCTTGTTTAGGGTGATCAAAAACGGATTTAAACTCAGTTACAAAATTAGCATAAGTGTACTGAGAGACAGTAGGCCAGACCGCTGTAATCCAATCTTGAGTGCGGTCGAGTAAACGGGAAGCAATAAAAGCCAATTTCTGCTGATCATCGTCATAAGCATTTTTACTGAAAAATATATCGCACTGGAGGAGAAAACCAGCGCATCTGTCAGGGTTCCCATAAAATTTTTGTGGCTTGCTAACCGGACACTTATGTTTCACGGAAGCGCTGTCAAGCACAGTGCCTTGCAAACGATCAGTATTCTCCAGCATACCATTCATAACCGTAGTGAAATGGGCCTGCTGTTCGACTTGCTACTGCGATAGATACGACATTGACTTAGACACCTCCTGAAGTAGTTGGTGGTGTTGCCCAATAAGTTGGCCCTGAGAGTTGATGGGCTTCTGAAGTGTTTCCTTGTCTGCTGCCTGCATTTTAAGAGGCGAGTTATTCTGTCAGGAGGCAGCAAGAAAGGCAGGCAAACGCAGACGAGTAAAGAAAGACAAATTTTACCGAGAAGGGATAATGAGTATAAAAAGGACAGGCAAATGCAAACATCAGAGTCCAGGCAAAAAGGTCAGAGAACACGGCATCAGGAATATCAAGGAGAATCAGAAACATGGTCAAAAAACAGTCAAAGGGTCAAAAACAGAATACACAGAAAGAGTAGAGAAAAACAATGCTCGTTAAGGCAACCAAGTACAAACCAGATTCCAAAAAGTTGGGACACTAAACAAATTGTGAATAAAAACTGAATGCAATGATGTGGAGGGGCCAACATCTAATATTTTATTCAGAATAGAACACAAATCACAG
>BRDA01074077.1:0-45376 GCA_036984385.1 Crenuchus spilurus | reverse complement strand
GGATTTGTTGACACTGGGAAATTTTTAATCAACATATTTCTCCTTTAAAATGTTACATTTACTCAGATTAAACTTTTGATCTGTCATCTATGTTCAATTACTCATAAAATATTGACATTTGCCATCTCCACATCATTGCATTCAGTTTATATTCACAATTTGTTTAGTGTCCCAACTTTTTTGGAATCCGGTTTGTAGTTTTGCCTTCAGTGTGATCCGACCAACTGTGCCAAGGGTTTGCACAGGCCTGGTGTCTCTATTGTTTGATTACTTACATAAGAATCTCATCACAGACAATGTCTATGGCTTTGAGCTACAGCTTGGGCTTTGCTGTGATTCATTGGATCTTCAAAATAAAAGATATGCTGCCATCATCATCATCATCATCATCATCAGTATAATGCTAGCTCTCCCTCATATGTTCTGCAGGTTTTACAGCAAGTGTAATGTGGATGATGATCATCAATATCCCTCCTCCACAGCAGGGCCTGAAGCCTGGTACTGCAGTGTTGGGTGTGTTGGGTGTTGTATCAGGTCTGTTCAAGGGTGGATCTGCAGATTAGTGGGGCTGTGCTCTGCTTATCTAGCAACATCTGCTGCTGCTGGAGCAGATTGTGCTCATCCCTAAACTGTTCTGCATTGTTTAAAGTTTCTGTATGGCTGCACAATGTGAATATAATACTTGTATTCTGATTATAATGCTACATACAGTTGTCATGTCTTGTAAATTATAGGAATGGATTGGTAAAACAATAACATGACTGAATTATACTGACAGAAATGATCTTTGTTGAACAGCCGCACACAGAAATGCTCATCTGGAATTGTAGTTGGTCAGGATGTGTACAGGCCCCAGTTAATTTGTTAGAATAATTCAATGGCCAATATTACAGTAGTTCATAAACAGCGTAATTTGGGCCGCCTGATGTTACAACCTGAGCCAGGTTCAGTGTCGTCACTGTTTCTCTTGTCATTGGCTGTGAAAGATTTCATTTTGACACTGTTGATACAAATGATGCTCCACGTGATCCCATATTGACTAATATGTATACATTCGCATACTAGTACTGATACATTCATAGGTCAGTAGTGTGTAGTAGTGCACATGGAGTTTAATAATGCTAATTCAAGTTCAATAAAGAATCAAGTTCATCTTAAAAATACTTCTTAAAAAAATCAATCAACAATATACAATATTGGTAGGTCATTAAATTTTTTAATTAACAGCCCAAAATGTACTTTAAGTTACCCTGTACTACACCAATTGATCATTTCTCTCAGTCAGAGTGCATCATTACAGCTCTAGTAGACTTATCCATACCAACAGTTCCCTGCTACCAGGACTAGTCTTGGGATTTAAACCTGTAGCCTTCTAGGTGATGATTTGCCTCTATTGCCAAGAGACTACGGGTCACCCTGATAAGAAAAGTGAGAGTCACAGACATAAAGACTGAGCCCAGGCTTGTGTGTAGTGCCAACAAAAGAATCAAAATGTTGCAGAAGATAAGTCTGTTCTTGGGGCTCTTTACAAAGTCTGATGAAATACATGTTTATTATTTCAATGCACTCAGTGTTACAGTTGGTGTCTTTGGCATCCAGAACAGCAGAACTGCATTTGTCAAGGACTTTATAGGACACATTGTATGACTTTTATAAAGGTGGGGTTTATAAGACTGTCACTACTGATTGGGAAACACCTCTGACACACCAATCAAATGAGAGAAAACCTCAAACCCTGCTGATCACGCCTTCACACCACTTCAATGAACAACACAGAAGCCGTAGCTAAATGGTGCACAATGACTGACCGTGTCCCTGTTCTCTTGTCACTCATGTAATCCTTAGCATGCCTCACATGAGTAGGTCATATGATTTAGCTTCATGAAAAGACCGGAGCCAAACAAAGCAATGCTTTGAAACTGCAGAGATGGTGAATCAATGTACTAATTTTCTTCTTTTTAATCCCCTTCACAAGTGACCAGACTGGATAAGGCTGAGACCTTTAAGTAACACAATATTCCCTTTAGTCCAAATGTAGTTCAACCCAAAATGTTATGCAACCAGTTTGCATTGGTTAATAATGTAATGTTGTCTGTAAACATGGATAAAATCACCTTTTAGCTAAATGTAAGAATCCAGTGTAAGGGCCTTTACACGACCCTCACCATTGTTCACACTTCTTTTGTTTTATAGGTAATGACACATAGAACCTTCCTGTTTTGCATTTGATGAAAACTCCTTGTCTGTTCTAACCTCTCTCCTTTTCTAATATCTTTACCTTCCATTTACCTGTCCCCTCCCTCAAAAACTCCACCCATTGACCCCCTGTTCACCTTCAAACTCCACCCTTTACCTTAATCCTAGCATACGCCCCTCCCCTTTAATGTACTGTTTAAACCCTGAAGAACATGTGTTGTTTGGACAGGTCTACCTGCAGTGATAAAATCTCAGTCTACAGGAAATTCTCCTCAGAAGTGTGGCTGAAAGATGAAACTGACATACAGGACCATCAGCGGGTTTCACTGCTTGTGAATGAAAATCTCTTCACTTCCAGACAAGAACTGCACAGAAGTCAACACAGATCAGATCCTTCATAACCAGTTTCTCCAAGAACTCTGCACAGGGAACTACATACTATCATACTATACATACTATATATGGAGCAGAGTGGCAGCAAGAGACCTCCAGTCTTGTGTGCTGTCGGCCACAATTCTGAGGAGAATTTACTGCAGACTGGTATTTTTACCACTGCTTGCAGACCTGTATGACTGGACACTTTAATACACCTACAAATTCAGCTACTTCCTTCACATGCTGGCCATTTGGCCTCTGAACAAATACAATCTCTCATTTTTGCATATCATTAACATCTATTTTGTGACCCATTTTCCACACATTGATCAGGATTCACTGCATGCTTGTATGATGCTTCTGGTCAGCGGTGGTCAGTACCTACCAACAGCAGCCAAATTCCCAAGATGTCAATCTGAGCATGTGAGGGATGTGCTGGAACAGCAAGTCTGATCTGTGGCGGCTCCACCTCACACCAAGATCTGCTGCTAATATATTGATGCCAAATAACACAGGACATCTTCAAAGGCCTTTTAAAGTTAAGAAATAAATAGAGAGAATTAACAGATAAGAACAGAGAGAGTAGCATTCCTCTAAATCTAGCTAAACACGCCCTCTTTAATCCCCAGAAATCTGCAGATCCTTGTCTCTTTTGTGGAAATTTAGGAAACATGCCCATACTCTTTCTCTCTCTCTCTCTCTCTCTCTCTCTCTCTCTCTCTCTCTCTCTCTCTCTGTCTCTCTCTCTCTCTCTCTCTCTCTCTCACACACACACACACACACACACACACACACACACACACACACACACACACACACACACACACACACACACACACTCTCTCTCTCTCTCTCTCTCTCTCTCTGTCTCTCACACACACACACACACACACACACACACACACACACACACACACACACACACACACACACACACACACACACACACACACACACACAGGAATCTACCCCAACTGAAGTCAATCAGCTATTGTAGCTATCAGGCTAATGTAGCTAACAATCTTATCCCGTCAATTAGCATCATGTAAACTGTAGGCTATACCTAAACCATTACACACTTACAATATTTCCAACTGCATCAAGTTGTTGTTTCTGTATTTATTCACCAAAATAGGCAAAAATGCTGATGAAGATTCAAGATGTGTTAATTTAGCCTTGTTTTTTTATTATACAGTGTCAGTAAAGCTCACGCTAGTACTAGTTACAAACCAAGGAGGCCTTTCAGAAAAGATGGCCAGTATGTCCTGTATTTATGTATATTTATTTCTCTGTGAAACAGAGTGGAGACAGCAGCGAAGGCTGGATTCACATGTGGCAGTAACACCGGTAAGAGGTTTCAGGCAAGAACATCAGCTGCAGCAGCAGAAAACACAATGTTCTCATAAAAGTACAGAGTGAAATCTGTCAGATTACCACTCATTCTATCATCAGTGGTCAACAGGGCTAAAGTAACATATTAAAGCATTATTTCATTTCATTTCAACAACATGAAATCAGTGTTTTAGGATTTGCACAAAAGATCAGTGATGTATTACAGATGTGTTTGGACAAACTAAATTTGGAGCAATACTGCAAGAGAGGTGAGTTTATTAAAAAGAGTCATTACTGGTGATGAGACATGGATTCATCACTATGAGCCTGAGAGTAAACAGCATCGAATGGAAACATCCTCAGTCACCACCAAGAAAAAGACTAAAGTCAACCATCAGCTGGAAAATTGATGCTTACAGTTTTCTGGGTCCTGAAAGAAGCCATAAGAGGACGGAGACTCAGGTCTGATGAGGTGAAGACAGAACTGCATTCATGGTTCACAGCTGAGCTAAAAACATGTCTTAATGAGAGAAAATGAAAGCTTGTTGATAGATGAACAAAATGTGTTGAAAAGCAGGAGATTATTTTAAAAAATAATGTATTTGTGTTTTCTGAAAACTGATTAAAATTAATTCTACAGCCAGAGTGCAAATCATTTTTACTCACCCTCATAGAAACAACGCGTACTATTTGCTGCTGTAAAAAACTGAAACAAAAGACACTTATTTTAACTGAAGACATGACATATTGTTTATGAGAAGCAAATATCACAAATTTGGCATGAAAAAATGGACAACTTCAATAAACAAAAAGGATTTCATGTGACTTGCAAAACTATTTTACTTGTCAAAAATTAGTCAATGATATGTTAAAAATAAGTTAAAAGTATATTGTTAGAATCCTGCATAGTCACTAGCAGGCAGCAGATGGTTTTTGCATTTTGGTCAGTTTCAGACTTGAGGCACTCCCTTTTTTCACCATTGGCCTCGTAATTTGAGCTTCTTCCGTCTGGTAAGAAACATATTATACAAGCAAATTGCTAGTACTAAGGCTAATAACAGCAATGTTTCTGAGGGACATGGCAACCAGAAGAACCACTTTGGGGAAAAGTTGAGACAGCATGAAAAATGCTAATTTAAACAAACTCATTGACTTACATCTTACATTGACTTTTACTTTTATTTCATTGCAGACAGTATGAACCCAAGATATTTCTGGTCAACTTCATTTCATTTGTTAATATACATCCATTCCTGCATTCCAGGCCTGCAACACATTCCAAAAAAGTTGGAACAGGGTCTATTTAAGGCTAGTAATGAGATGAAAAACTAAATTATGATGTGATTTCAAACAAGTGATGTTGACAGGTGATTACAGTAACAATTTGGTGCAAACGCAGAAAGGCTGAAAGGCTGAGGAGCAAAGATGGCCAGAGGGTCTCCAGTTTGTCAACATATGTATGAGTAAATGATTGAAATGTTTAAAAACATTGTTCCTCAACAAGATGGGAAGAGATTTGCATATTTCTCTCTCTACAGTGCATAAAACAATTAAACAGTACAAGGAATCTGGAGGAATTTCAGTTTGATAAGTCAAGAACAAACAACTCAAGAACCGTCATTCATCAATAGCTGATATAACCACATGGGCAACAGATTACTTTGGCAAACTTTAGTTAAGCAATATAATAAAGAGTTACATTCACAAATGTCATTTAAAACTTTAAGGAGCAAAAAATACTGCACTTATAGGTTTTAGAGCAACATATGCTGCCTTCAAGACATGTTTCCCAGGGATGTTCATGCATTTTTCAACAAGAAGTGCAAAACCACATGCTGCACACATTACAAAGGCATGACTGTGGAATAAGAGGGTACGAGTACTGGACTGGCCTGCCTGCAGTCCTGACCTGACCCCCACAGAGAATGC
Organism: Crenuchus spilurus; assembly: GCA_036984385.1. NCBI lineage: Eukaryota > Metazoa > Chordata > Actinopteri > Characiformes > Crenuchidae > Crenuchus > Crenuchus spilurus. Next base: position 39,544 of record BRDA01074077.1, on the reverse strand, counting down.
AGAGAATTTTTTAAGGAAAAATGCTAGTGTTGCACACCTTAAGGCAGGTTTGCAGGAACAATGGGTACAAAATAACACCTGAAACACTTTGGTATTTTTGGTGCCAAAACATGAGAAAATCTGGCAACATAAATGCTTTACCGTCCCAACTTTTTTTGGAATGTATTACAGGCCTAACATCCAGGAATGCATGTATATTAACAAATGAAATGAAGTTGACCAGAGAAAACATTAAATATCTTGGGTTCAAACAGTCTGCAATTAAATAAAATGAAGTAAATAGTAAGAAACATTTTTTAAATCATGATTATTTCTGATTTGAGGTTGTACAAATAAATCAAAGGGTGGTCTCTGAATTTGCACAGAACAGTACATATCAATCATGAACAATAGGATTGGTTTAAAGCACTTTCACAAACCTTTCAGATCATCTATCGTCAGTTAGCCTAAGCCTGACCTCCAAGAGCCAACAGTTAGATTACAAACACAACCTCCAGCAGACCAAAACCCCCACCAACCCTTCACCTGCCACAGCCAGGCCACCCGCAACCCCACAGACTGACCTCCTGAGTACTGCACATGGAAAGACATTTGGCTTCAGCCATAAACTGTCTTTGAGTCCTGTTAGTTTTACCAGCTGCTCTTACTCATATCTCACTGGATTAAAGTAATCATCCTTAAATCAAATGTACACCATTAAACTCTTACATCAACTCTCCTTCAAGACTTAAGATGTGTTTTGTGTCTCAAATTCTCTTCAATAACTAAAGGCTAATTAACCTAATTTAGCTAGTACTGGAAAATAGCCAACACATTAGCATCACAGAAACTACATGGCTAAGTCACTGATTTACCAAAACAAAGGGTAACATTTTATTGGTCAAACATTTCTCTTTGAAGGCTCAAGAAAGTTAAAGAGTCTCCTGAGACATATCTGTCACAGAGAAACACTTAAACACTCAAACATCATAAAAATCGTGAAGCCTCATGGATGAGAGTTCAGATTAAAAGTTTGTTGTTTAATAAACAGGACTGTTATGTAAATAAGTTAATTTGAGCACAAACTCAGTCTCAGCTGTGTTTCTATCTGATCTCATTATTGTCAGAGATCTCCTTTTAGGCTGTTCAGACTGCAGACAAATAGGATTTGTTTCTCAAATCAGATCTGCTGAGATGACTGCCCACACTGTTATTTGTAAGTGATCAGATCAGATTTGTGACATCACAAACCTGTCTGTTTGGGTTGTTGTGGTAACAACTTAGCGTCAGTAACTACAGCCATGCTAGTGACTTCAGAGTTTCCAGGATCTCAGTTTTCCTGCAAGATTGGACTTTTTAAAAATGCTGGGTGTCAGATGTGGAGGACTGCTGGTTTCTGGACTACTTTAAAAATGACAACAAAATACTCTTGTAATAACACAGTAGATACAATTATGTTGGTATTTCCTTCTCTGTCATTGTCTAATTGTCTTATGAAAATAATCATATGTACAAACATACAAAAACATGTTTATAGTACAAAAGACTAGCTTACAATTATGTAGGGATTTTCTTTTCTTTCATTGTCTTGTGAGATTTATTATTATATTATTATTATTATTATTATTATTATTACTATTATTATTATTATTAGTAGTAGTAGTAGTAGTAGTAGTAGTATTTTTTTATAATAATACATAAACACATACATACAAAATTATTGTTATTATTATTTTTTAATAATAATAACACATACATAAATACATACACACAAACAAAATCCTTCAAACGTATGAAATAGATGTATGAATGAATGAAATTAAAATCAAATAAAAATTAAAACAACTAATTAAGAGTAGTAAAAAGGAATTATAGCTTCTTCAAACATCTGCAACTTTTTAGATTTAAGTAAGTTTTTAGATTTTAAGTGCAGGGCAGCTTTCTGCTAAAGAATGGGCTGGAAAATTGTTTGGGATCTGGCAACCTGTGGCGTCCTTTGTGGCGCTCTTCTTTGATCCCTCGCTCTGGATTTGATGTAGTTGTTGTTTGCATAGACATTAATACCTAGACGCGTCGTTGACTGGGTTGGCCCGCTGATGTAACGTAACTGTGTGTCCGCCATATTGGAGGAGGCAAAGCTGCGCTGTGAACTAATACAAGTGAATGGACTGAACTTCATAAATCGCCTTTCTATAAAGTTATTTAAGCTAGTGCGTTCATTCACACATTCAGATGTGCACTAATATACACTGGGAAACTTTTAGGCACAAAAAAAAAAAATTTTGTTTTCAAAATGTTAGAATGGCCAAATACGATCAAAAACAATTTGTCAGTCTTACCTGTGAAAGGTAATCCCATGTGATCCTGTTTTGACTGTAAAATGGTTTGAAAAACTCCACGTAGCACCAGAGTGCAGCATCTCTCTCATGTTATTTTGGTTGCTTTTGCCACCTCCAATATGGCGGCGACGTTGACGTACGAGTCAGCAATCAATGCGGTATCAAGGTATATATGTCTATGGTTGTTTGTCGCATTGGGAGTGCGTTAAAGGCTCTTTAACATCTGTGGTTTGAATCCGATTTGATAAAATCAGATTACATGTGGTTTTTGGCTGGACTATGAAAAATCAGTCTGGTTACAATCTGGGTTTCAGCACATAACAGTTGCCATCTCTTTCTATTTGGAAACAGTGTTGAGTTGTTAGATCATTAGAAACGTACTTGATTATGACATACAGTACCTATAAAAATGACCAAAAGCTATGTAGGATAACACAGCAAAACTTACAGTTGTGTGATGGTATTAACACATTTCAATACCATGGTATTATATGGTGCTTTATAAAATGTAATGTTATTATTATACATTTTCTTCAATTTGGAATTGTTCAGAAATACTTGTATTGGAATTTTTATGTGTTTAAATCTACCGGACCGTAATGGATCCAAAGTTTTTACCTCTGAATCAATTTACCTGGAGAATCATGATATTCATTATTGATCAAATATAGTACATTCTTAAAAGAGATGCATCTTCAAGGATTCTTTAGTATAGAACATGGTTCTACGTAGAACCATGAACACTCATTCAAAGGTGATGAAGAAAATGTTGTAGATGGTTTTAATAATATTTATAATAATAAGTTGAACTTATATAGTGCCTTTCTCAAACACAAGGATGTTTCACAGAGCAAGAACAACAACAAAAAAATAATTATAGAGGAGAAGAGTGAAAATGTAGAGAGAAAAAAAGTTTTTAAGCTGAGTCTTGAAAGAGGATAGAGTGGGGCAGCCTGAGGTAAGGAGTTCCATAGTTTGGGGGCCATGACACTAAAAGATCTGCCACTAACAGTGACCAATTTGAACTTTGGTACATTTATCTGACCAGAATTAGAGGACCTAAGAGTTAGAGAAGGGCATTAAGGATGCAAGAGCTCAGCTAGGTAGGCTGAAGCTAGACCATTGAGAGATTTGTAAGTTTATAGCAGGAGTTTAAACTGAATGTGAAGTGGAACAGTAAGCCAATGTAGCTGAAACAGAATCGGGGTGATATGGGCTGATTTTTTGGAGTGAAAAATTAACCTGGCAGCAGAGTTTTGGACATACTGAAAAGACTTAATTGATTTGTTAGGAAGGCCAATAAGAAGCAAGTTACAATAATCTAAACGGGATGATATGAAAGCATGAACCAGAGTTTCAGTGTCTCTCGTGGTGAGTGACAGGTGAAGATGAGCAATATTACGCAGATGGAAAAAGGCTGTTTTGACCAGTGACCTGATGTGAGGCTCAAAAAGAGGACAGAATCAAACAGTACCCCTAAATACCCTTTTTGAAAAATGTTCTAAATAGCCCCAGAAAGTTTTCTTCTATTATGATCTTACGCTTGTAATAACAGAGGAACTGTTTTTGGGGCTATATAAGACTACACCGTTAATCTGCCAGTGTTAAATCAACACTATTAGAGTTAAATTAACACTGAGAGTGTTACATTTTGACACCCTCAGTGTTAATTTAACTCTAATAGTGTTGATTTAACACTGGCAGATTTACTGTGTATCTTCAAGAAGGTTCTGTATAGAACCCAGTACGTTTCTTGTCAATCTGAAGAACCCTTTAATCATTCAAAGAACCCTTTGGGTTCTTTGTGTGTTCATGGTTCTAAATAGACTAAAGAACCCTTTACTAAATAGCCCTTGAAGAACCATCTGATTTAAGAGTGTTGATCTTGTTGTATTATCATGATAAAACTAGATGCACTACCATTGTACTGAACCATGTGATTACAATCATGTTAGCATTAAAAAATTCATGATTCTGCCGTAATAGTTTTGTAAGGGAATTAGTAGCAGCAGCTTTATTGCACTTTTGTCCATATTATAGATAACAATTCAGTATACAGTGTCAGAATCCACTTCAGCAGGTCTATTTCAGATGACTAAACAACTCAACACAGGAAATTTTAAAATGATTTAGGCATGAGGTTAGCATTACGCTAATTGTTGCTATAAGCTTCCCTTAACTGTTAGCTACATTAGCCTTATATTCCCAGTTCTAAATAATCTTCAGACCCTAAACATGTCTTGGTTGTAGTAGTTTGGACTAGTTAAGCTATAATAATAGTGGGCTTGGCTGCTAGACTCGGGCTTAATGAGTGTCCACTGTCGAGCGTCAGTGGATCATTCTCTCTAGGCCTCGCCGCAGTGACTACAGTAAATATGCAGTGGTTTATTTATTGTAGCCTGATGTCATCAGGAGACGCCTCACAGACCGTCCTCAAACACTTCCTGACCAAGCATGAGGACACTGCATGTTGACAGGGCCACCTCTTTAAACTAAGTTAACTTTATTAATATAAAGGCTTCTGTCTGGGTCTTCAGGATTCTTAATGGCTTCATAATTTCTCTGATTGTATCCATCCAACTTGTTGCTGGTCCCCTTCTTCTCCTTCAATGGTTCCTGCAGAACTGTGTTCTGGTTCTTCTCATAATGTGTCCAGAATAAGTGATTGGGCAGGTCATGACTGAAGTGCTCTTGAGCAAGGCAGTTAATCCCCAACTGCTCACCGGGTTCCATGGATAGCGCTGCCCACCGCTTTGGGCACGTTCTCACAGCCTAGTGTGTTCACTAGTGTTTGTGTTTCACTGCATGGATGTGTTCAATGTGGAGGCCAAATTCTGTTCAGGCAAAAGGCTGAATCTGATTTAAAAGATCTTTGGTCTGGTCATCTGGGCTTATAGTGAAAGTAGGGTTGCCACCCGTCCCGTAAAATACGGAATCGTTCCTTATTTGTGAACTAAAAGTCATGTTCCGTATTGAGCCGGGGGGGAGAAATGCGATTGAACTGAGAGAGCTGCCTCCAAAAACACCGTCACGTTATATTAAACGGAGACGAGTCAAACAGGATCCAGCGGGGCTGCTCAAGCTGAAGCCCGCCCACAATCTCGCTGATTAGCTCAGCCGTTTGTTGTTAATCTGTGATTGGCTGGCCCCGCTGTCACTTCATCTGTTTCACTGCCAAATGCCGAGAGCAACTTTTTAAACAGAGCAAGATTCACGCATAACTCTCTGATTGTCTTTCCTCCGTTTAGTGGAGAACACGCTTCTCTGAATTCACAGCAAACAGCCAATCAGAAATTAGTAACGGATCTTATAAGTCTATGTCTATAATAGGTGTGCTTTTATGTAAATTAGGTGTATTGACCACACATTCCAAAAATAAGTGTAAAACTGTTGGTAATGAGTTGGAGTGAAGTTTGACACAAGTTTCATTGAAGAAATGTGCTGTTTTAACAGTTTTTTCATATTTAATAATGCATTATAATAATAAGTTGAACATCTATAGCGGAGTTCTATTTTCTATTAATATTTTATTAATAATTAATATTAATATAAATTTTTTATTATTACTAATAATTATTATAATTATTAGTTATTAGTATATTGTTAATAGTAACTAGTAACGATTAATAAAATATTAATAAATATTTTTAAGTAATGTATTAATATTTGTTAATAATTTATATATATATATATATATATATATATGTTTATATTCCAGACCCCCCCACACACACACATACACACACACACCGCCCCATGGGTGTTCCTTATTTCAGTGTATGAAAGGTGGCAACCCTAAGTGAAAGGTAAAATAATCTTCCCAAATAAAGGCATCAGTATTCTTCCTGTCTTGTGTTTTTATTGTTCATCTTTCACATCCACAATGAACCATAGAGACAGTGCTGGCGCGAGCTGTTTGGGTGCCCTAAGTTACTCAACAGAGGAAATGTATCATCTCTACAAACAGACCGTGTTATTCTGTAGAGCTATGTAAGACATTTTCACAAGCAGCAGTTGTTTGAGGCCCTACAGAGGCACACATCTACATTTCCTTACTGCAGAATCATTAATCAGGTCATTATGGCTACATTCACATTACAAGCCACATTGCTCAGATCAGATCTTTTGCTCAGATCAGATTTGGCCATATTGACGGTTCACAATGTCTGCCAAACTCGAGACATAACTGAACAGATAACTTGGAGGTGAGGGAGGGGGGACAGGGGATTGTTTTACTTTTGTATTTCTTATCTATTAACAGGTTTACATTTTTTTAAATATTACATTTTTATGATTACTATCATGATCATTTTTCATGAGCTTGATTTTTTTTGGTGCTCCCTGAGCACTTGGTGCCCTAGGCGCAGTGCTCAGAGAAGACCACAGTCTGGACTATTCTAGCGTTTGTTTGAAGAGACAAATCGTTGATTATTAGTGTTAAAGAACAGAGTGAACAGATGGGCCTTCAGCCGAATGTGAAGCAGACAAAGGTCATGACAACAGGAAAGAGCACTAACTTTAGAAGACGTTGAAATGGTGGACAGCTGTTGTCAACTTGGATCAGTCATTAACAAAAATGGATCCAGTAGTCAGGAAATATGACAGACTGACAGTTTAACATTCCTTACAAGGGCCTTCAGGTCTTCCTGGTTTTCTGCTGTTCTGGTTCTCCACATACAGTACAGCTGTCAGGATTACCACAGGAAATGACATCACAGGAGGAAGTGAGCAGTGTGCTGAGGAAATCTGAGTTTGTAACAAGTGAGGCAACTGACTCACAATAAGCAGCCATATTTAAATGTAAAAAACTTTTTTTGTTGCCAGTGTGACTGCACACAACAAAATTTGACCTCCACATTTAACTCATCCGTTCAGTAAAACACACACACTAGTGAACACACTGGGCTGTGAACATGTACATAAAAAAGTGTGGGTAGCCCTATACACAGCAGGTGGGGGTTAGGTGCCTTGCTCAAAGGCACTTCAGTCATGATCTGCCTGGGGATCGAACCAACAACCTTCCGGTTACAAGAACAGATCCGTTTGCACAAATGTATTTTTTACAGAACAGTTCTGATTCTGTACCACACACTGCATTTATTTACTACAGTACAACAGTTAGCGTGAACTGTTAACTAGCTAGCTAACATAGGGTGACCAGACGCCCTCTTTTACCCGGACATGTCCTCTTTTTGAGTCAGTAATGGCCATGGGCATGTTGGTGATGGTCAAATTGACAAAGATGTGGAAAAGCAAGTCATTGAGCACCTACACCAAACTAAGACTGATGAAAGTCTTGGTCTGGCCAGTAGCTACATATGGATGTGAATCCTGGACACTGAAGAAAGAGGAAGAAAGACGTATTCAGGCTTTTGAGAACAAGTGCATCAGGAAGTTGCTGAAGATCTCATGGATGAAGATGATGACCACTGAGCAAGTCTATGAGATGCTAGAACTCAAAAGGAGTTACTGATGCACGTTAAATCTCGCAAGTTACGTTATGACTGGACTTGTGGAGGGAGTCTGAAGACGTGGAAGACCAAGAACAACCTGGATGGATAACATCAAGACATGGACTGGATTATCAGGTGCTAGCCTGCTACAAGCAACCAGAGACAGATGGCATTGGAGAGAAGTGACTCGTCTGTGCAGCCTACCATCGCGAAGCAATGACGGCGTATGACATGACATGACAAATGAGGTCTACTGTATTGACTGTAGATTCCAAACATAAGTGTATCATTGGTGATAATGAGCTTGAGTGAAGTTGACTGAAAAGGTGAAACACATAATTGGATGATAATTTTATGTTACATGCTTTTAACAGTTTATTAATATTCAATAATATGTAATAATGTATTCATATTTTATTTATGATTAATTTTAATTTTGGTATATATTTAATAATTCTAAATGTAAATCATAATTTGTCAATATTTATTAATAATTATTAACAATAATAAAAAAGGGACATGTGGTGCCCCTGTAAAATCGTGGTGCATATGATCTGCATGCGGAGTGCTGGCCCTGCATTATATGCCAACTTTAATTTTTTTTGTGACTGAGCTCATATCTCAATTTGTTCAAATGTCAAATTGAATTTCCGCAATTAATTTATTGAAATGCTATTCATTCATTCCAGCCCCCCCCCCAAAAAACACAATTTTTTAATTATGAGTTTTTAAATATGAAAACTATTTATTAAATATCATAATGTGTCAAACTGGTTTTATCAAGTGTATTTACCTTGAAGATCAGACGAAGATGCTGGCAGAGGTGCTTAACTAAGCTTAGTCACTACACACTTTATAACTAAATTTACAGTGGTGCTTGAAAGTTTGTGAACCCTTTAGAATTTTCTATATTTCTGCATAAATTTGACCTAAAACATAATCAGATGTTCACACAAGTCCTAAAAGTAGATAAAGAGAACCCAGTTAAACAAATGAGACAAAAATATTATACTTGGTCATTTATTTATTGAGGAAACTGAACCAATGTGACATTTGTGAGGTAGATGGTTGCTTTCGGTTGAAAGTATGCTGTGTACTTTGTGTGGCTGCCACTTCTCGCTGGCGTGTGGTTGAGTTCTAAGTGTGTAAAAGGATTGTGTTCATTGTGAAGCATCCTTGGGCATTAGAAAAGTGCTAGAAAATTGATATATTCATTCACTGAAGTGAATTTGTCATATACTCTTATGACCCTTCTTGCATGCTTTAGCATACTGAGCAGTATGAATTTGTTTGCAGCCTCAAATGAAGTAGCTCAGTAGTGTACTAATCATTTTTATTGTGAGCAGTACTTTCACATTAGAAAGCAGCACAGTTGGCATGTTTTTAAAATCCAGGTGACGTAGTAGAACTACAGAAAGAAGTGTGCAACATTGTCGGTATATCTCCGCAAACACAACGTCTATGCTTTTGCAACATTGCTACAGTACTGTTAAAGAAACTATAGTTTACTTCTTGACAACACTGAAACATTTAAACCACGTTCCTTCTTTTTTTATCAGTGGGCTGATGTAGAACATCGTCAGTACGTTTCAAGAACGTCCTGAAATGTTATGAGAACATTGTCACAACACGTTTGCAGGGATTCACCAGAAGCTGCTGCAGTTACATTTTTTTAAACGGCAGCAATGTATTCACACAGTCTCAACAGGCTAGTGCATGTGGTTTAGGACATGGTTGGAATATAAAAAATGAATACAACTCCACCACTACAGGCAGTAATGACTGATAGCATGAGTGTTTGTTCTTATCATGTCCTGAACCACACTGACTGGGCCATGAGATGGTCTTTAAGATCTGGATGCAGTTTGACTGGATTGAGATCAGATTTGAAATTGTTTTATTCAAAAACATACTGGCTATTTAGGTGACTGTAAATACTACACAACAGGTAGTTGTGTTCATTTTCCCACACTAATCCTTTCTGATACTGCAGAAGAAAACATTCATTTTCAGATATTCTTACTCAGGGACGAGAAAAAAAAACCTCAAGATACATTTCAAAGCTTTGTTTAATCTTTCTGATGGTCTCAACATAGCTGACAGCTGTTTTCTGTGTGCACAATACCTCAAACAGTGATGGCTTTGGACATGAAGAGTACATAAAGGAGTTTCTATTAACTTTTCGTACCTAGCAGTAGAAGGATAGACATGATTTGGACTGATTTTTCTACAAAATTAAACTGTACAGATGAACATTATTTAGAGGGGTTTGATGTGAAATGCTCCACTGTAAAGAAACTTAGATGCCCCAAGGTCATTATAACCTCAAAAAGCTACCTCACAGAAATTTATTACATGAAATGTTTATAAATACGTGACCTGATGTCAGCGATATTGTTTTAGAATAGTTTTGAAATAAAGTTTTGGTATCCCGGTTTAAAAAGCATTAATGGCAAAAAGGTACAGAATTATAAGGGAACATATTAACACACTAATAAACATCTCATAAAACTTGATGCACATGTGTGGCTGTGTATTAGCATGAACCTGAAGATATGCATCACGATACAGGACTACAATTCAACATATGGTGACATTTTAAATCTAATTTTAGGAAAACTGTCAGTGGTGCACCCTTACACTTCAGTTTCCATTTGAGTCCTTGGCTTAAGACGGATTACAACATGGCTTTCTAGTGATCGGGGGTTTAAGCACAACACATAATGAACAGCTGTGTTACCAATTTTTGCAAATAACTGCTGAATTAAAATCTATTTTAAGAAGCAAACCAGAAAACAATCTTGCGATACTGAAGTGAATTAGATAATTCCTTACATACGGACACAAATAAAATGGCTACTGACACAGACGGTCATCACACTTCTGGTTCTGAATCACCACCATTATAGAGAGCCAGACTTTAACACTCTACAATAAGAGCATTTCACATGAATCCCCAGTTAACAACGTATAAGACTGAATTTAGCAAAAAGCTGAACCCTTTACAGCTTCCAATGACAATTCCACTCATCTGACATTTACTCTTCAGTGTGACAAGTGCCATGGATAAACAAATGCTATTTCTGATAAGGAGTTCAGATCACTTAACATGATTGTCACCTTGACAGCAATAAGTGGTAGAAACACCTGTCAGGTGAGCTTCAGAGAAGGTGTAAAAAAAAAAAGGGTGGTGTACCTCAACTCCAGAATTTATTACTGTACAAGCAGTTGTGATGCCAGAAAACTCACATTAATATTGCACTGGTTCTCTTCTGATCTTCAGAGAGAGAGAGAGAGAGAGAGAGTGTGAGATATATACAGAGAGAGACAAGAAAAAATGTACAATCATCAGGATATCACTATTAAAAAATTAATAAAGAGATAAACACACCTGGTGCAATAATAATGAATCAAAAAAGGAACCTCTCATTATAAAGACTGGCTGGCACACACACACACACACACACACACACACACACACTTTCTCTCCAGCTCATTCAAACACAGACCGGCTCCAACTATAGAATCATAGACCAAATCAACAAACAAGAGCTAGCAAAGCATAAAGATAGAAAAACGACCCCTTCTTAAACATCCTTTAACAGTACAAGGAGTGAATCAATAAATATTAATACAGTGTTGTCTACAAAACAAATTCATTCAACAATTCACTTTTGATATTCTAAACACCTCAGACATACACCAACACTCTGCAAGTGCTTTCTCTACAAAAATGGAGAAGAGGAGGGGATTCCAGGCAATATTTCAAGTCGAGGTTTAGTTGAAGGTAAACTTGGACAACTACACACGAATCTGAGTTCATCCAGGGACCAGAAAAATTTAAATAAAAAATGTGTTGCAAATGTTTTTCTTCTCCCCATAACTGACTGCTGGTAGCATTAATGATAAGCTACCTGACCAAGACTAACATTTCTCAATATTCCCAGTATTTTTTTTAAATCTGTGACATGCGGGAGTTAAATTAAACGCCTCACCAGCTGTTATGTAAAGACATGTTTTATCAGTTTTCAATTGCAATTTGCCTCGAGCCTAACAACTGTACCAAAAAAAAAAAAAGTTATACAAGCATTTTTCAAACCAACCCTGATCTGTTCTGTATGGATTACAGTTGATTACCACATTCTGAGCTTAGGAAGTAACTGAAACGTCAGAATGCAGTCGTAGCTACTCTGTAGGGTTGTGATGATAATCACGTTACCCTAATACCTGGTCATAGAATGCTTAACCCAGTTTGTATTGCAGTCATCACAGCAAGCAGGGGGGAACCCCAACCAGAACCAGCTGTAAATGCTGAATTAGGCGCTATAGAAGTGTAATGTGTATGTATGTGGAAGAGTGCTGGAGAGTTGTAGAACTGTTCCTAAGAACAGCTCTGACCATCATGTGTTCTTGCCGTTTTGAATTCACATGAGTTACATATATCACATGCTAACAACTGTCCACTGGCCTGCATTATAAGTGAGTGCATTATAAGAGAATTTCATATTTTTATCCAATCACAACGTCTCATATGACACCAACATAGCAGACGGGGGTTTAGTTGTAAAGAGCTGGAATATCCCTTTACGGTCAAATCTATATATTTTGACTTTAAACCTATATATAGAGCACATCATCACTGGACACCACCTGTACAGCCTGCCCTCAGCAGCTGGCCCATTTGATTTAGGATCAGAGGCGCGGGTGTGGCTGCATGACACCGAGTTAGCCTTCTAACAAAAGGAGAAACCTACATAGTGATTTTAATCTGTTGTCTGTCATACATGTGCTCTAATAACAGGATAAAAAACGTATTTAAATGTCCTTCTTTGGCAGCGACAGATCAAAGGAAAAGTAAGAGCAACGGCTGCTTTTCAGAGAAGATATTCCACCAGGTGAGAGCGCACACAAGCCTTGTGCTAACCTTGCATTTAGTACACCTTTCACATTAACAGTAATGTTTAAAACCTAAAGGCAGCAGACACAGTCGTTAAATTATTCAAGACAAAGGTCGGACTTCATCGCTGAAGTGAGGCAGTCAATAATGGCAGACGGCTCCTGCTCACCAGGCACTCTTCAACAACTTTTGATGAAGGAACATTGCACCAAAAAAACTTTTTTTTCCACCAGTTTCTCCACCAGTAGCTTTCTTTTATAGTCAGAAGTCATTTGTCAACATTATAGTGTGATCTGATTTGATATGAATCTTCCAAACTGTAAGGAAGGGAGGGACTTAGTTGAGACTGACCTTAAGTCATAGAGGATGATTATTTTTAAGTCCATGCCCTCCTCTAGCAAGTAAGACGTGTGCCGATTCACAGGGCGCAAGCTGGACAGCTTATCAATTAAAAAAAAAAAAAGAAACAAAAAAATACAGTCTGGAGAGTACAAAGCTCTCCTCCAGAAATTGACTGGACTGATTCAAGAACAGACAAGGTTCAGGCTCTACAATGTGACAGGCAGATCTGGGGAGCCCAGCCCTTCCTCTAGCCACTGGACAGAGCTCCCACGGAGCAAAGTAGCTCTGTTGTGAATTCGTCTCAATCGGAGCAGATACAGCATGATGGAGAGCAGTACCACAAGGAAGCAGGCCAGGAACAGATAGTGGTTATTCATGAAGGTGAAGCCACGGTGCCAGTGTGAGTGAGAACCCTTCAGACTCTCCTGCTGGATGTCCCTGTGAAGCAGAACAGCAGCAGAATAAACACTGAGAGGAAGTAACATTACTCACTTCATCTTCCTATTAATCTAAGAGCTATGGCTGCTACAGCTGGGGACCAAAGCCAGTGCTTTTAAGGGTACCAACCAAATTACGCTGGTACTACTGAGTACCTGTTCATGTCAGTGCCAAATTTCAGTTCAAGCTGGTGAGCTGAAAGTGACAAAGTCTTACTGTCTCATTTAAAGTGTTTGTATTAGCACTTGGCTGTAACTGAGCTGTTCCAGTGTTGACTGTAATTAAGACTTAATGTCCACTGGCTTTTGCCCCAATCCCACAAAACTGTCCTTGCTGCTAGGACCCTAGATTGTGTGAAGGATATCGCATGCTTCATTAGAGACATACATAAGTGTCTTCTTCTTATGCCCTAGTGACAGACTGGAGGATGTAGGGATGATTTTGGGAGGGGAGGACCAAGAGATCGGTTTTATTTGGTGTGGAAAATGTTCTAATAACAAAATGTTGAAAATCAGATGTTTGTATTTTTTATTTACAGTTAAAATGTACATTTTTATATTACATTACATATTAGTGCTGGGCGATAAAACGATAACGATATGTATCGCAATAGACATGTAATCAATATCAATAGAAAATGCGCTCGATAGAACATTCGATATATATTTTTTTCATTGGAATAAACCAGAGCAAAGATTCCGCTTTAAATGCACCCGCTTGTGAAGCAAGATTGGTTGGTCGGTCCTCTGGTGCCTAGCAACGTATGGAGTGACACGATAATACACTATCATAACTATAACACACTATAAGCACTATCAAGCTTGGTTGTGCCGCCTCGTTATCTCATGCACGCCCTCTTGTTTGTGTAACTTGAACCGGCAGGGTGTGAGACACATGATGAGTGGAATATAAGTGCGACGAGCAGCACAACGAGCAGCGCGACAGCGAGCGAAGAAATTGTGAATAAAAAAGGAAAGGCCAGCTCACCAGTATGGCAGTTTTTCTGATTTTTTCAGTCGGACCGTACTCAGACCAACGTTGTCTGCAAATTGTGCAGGACTGTTGTCCGCACCAAGACCGGTAATACGACTAACTTGTTTTACCACCTTAGCCGGACAAAATGGTGTGCATCACTACAGACAGTGTGGCCAATATAGTGAAGGCGACATCACTAAATGACTGGACACGGCTGCAGTGTTTTGGCCATCGTTTGCACTCTGCTGTTAGTGAGTAGCATTGTCATTTTGATGATAATTATCCATGTTGGTTCCTATTTATTATCCAATGTTTATTTGAGATGCTATAGTACTAATAACAACAACAAAAACTATTTTAAATAGGTAAAAAAAAAAATCTATAATTATCAATATCGACCGATATGAAGTACTTATATTGTGATACAGTTTTTAGCCATATCGCCCAGCCCTATTACATATTATATATTTTATTCGTTTTCATTTTTATTATAGTATTACAATTATTATATACATTATTACAGTGAGAGTAAAGTACCAAAAAGTACTGTTGTGTACTTTCAAGTACTGGTACCAGTATCTCTATCGGTGTAAATGTGAAAGGTATTCAACCCTAATGGTTACATACCAATATTTTCAAATGGCAAACTAAAGGCTTTAGGGTAAAAAAATCTAGTCAAATCCAAAAACTGTATAATGATGTGGACGTACCTCAGAGGTAGGAAACGTGTGCGGTACAGAATGGCTCCAAGGGTCCACTGCACCTCTTTGTCATACACGAGCAGTGCAGTTTTCAGGTTCTCGTAGCCCACGGGGAAGGAGAAACCAGAATGAAACACCTCATACACCCACGCAGACTTAAAACACTGGTACCTGCCCAAAGAGAGAAGACAGAGCTGCAGTTTCTCGTTCTTCTGAGAATGTTCACTCCTTTTTAATCTAATGTGTGGGTGGAAAGGTAAGATCCAGTAGTTGGAACATACTTGAGCCTGTGCATGTCTGCATGGGAAGCATAGAGTCCACGATCAAAACGTTCCTTCAAAGTCTTCCACTGGGTGGCGCAGTAGTCCTGCAATAAACATTCAATAGATTAAACAAGGCCAGCCAGGACTTACTGTCTACTAAAATAATATTATATTGAAGCAGATACAATGAGGATATATACACATTTAGTTGATCTCAGTCCCAACACAATATGCTGCTGCCCTGCTCCATGTTTACACTCCTGATTCAGCTCATCAGTTAACTGATCTGGGCCAAGTTTCCTAAAAGCAAGATCCCATTAACTCGTAGAGAGAGTGTTCACGTTGATGCTCGCACAACCATTTAAAATTCTTTTTTGTGCCAAGATGTTTTTCGGGATAACCCAGCCCAGCTGCACCACCCACAAATGTGTCCATTGCTGTTAAGACATGCTGTACAGGACACTACCAAAATCTTATTTAACCTAAAGAGAAACTACAGCATGTAACTATTTGTTAAATATCTTATAGTGCTTTATAAATTTCAATGAACATTCAGTTTGTAAGAGCAATGCAGTAGAGAGACTGAGATTAGTTTTTGTTGTGTAAGCTCATCCTGTGTCGTGTGACTCATCATTTTTTTGGAATGTAAAGATTTCCAACTCAATGTCTTTCTATATAAAAAAAATATATTTTTTGGTCCTGTGCCCAAAGGGAATTGTATTTACTCTGGCGGGATCTTTTCCCCACTTTGTACTTTTGATCAAATATAAGTGCCAGAAAACGAGTGGAATATTAAAACAGCATCTGCTGAAATGAGAGGAGAGCTGAGGAAACAGGGAGGGAGAGAAGAGGTGCATGGTTTTAATCAGGTGTGTTTACTATTTCCACTCAAATGTCCTGTTTTCACTCAGAAAACGTAACTTTAAAAAGTCAAATGCATTCTTATTTCCAGCATTTATATATGCTGCACCAAAATAAAGTCTAAAACTAAAACAAGCTGGTATTCTTTGAGCCTACCTTTGCAGCATTGGTATATTTGGTGGAGTTGTAGTCACCCCCCATGCGCAGAACATCCTCTGTGCAGTAGTAAAACTCAGAGAACCCATAAAACTGGCTGTTTGTGAAGTCTATAGGAGGCTGGTAGACACCATTGAGTGAAGTGCTTGTCTCATTAGTGCGGTTGAGGAATGGTTGAAGCAGCAGACGGCAACGGTCGAAGTCTCCTGTCCCTCGGAGGTAGAGCTTCTCCCCAGTGGGTCCCACTTCATCCTGAAGGTCAGTGGGCAGGCACGGGTCAAGAATGGGCGAGTCGATGCTCTCACCGCGATGCTGATTCAAAAGCCTGTGTGAGACAGAAGTTATGCATTATTAGTCCACTAAACAGAATGTCATTTCTGAAGGAAATCAAAATGTGAATGTCGTACACACCTTAATTACAGTATTATTTAGCTATTTCATGATTATCTAGAGACCAGAGCCAATTACACCCTTTCCTGAACTCCCAGCTACCCAGCTTTGTGGATTGTTATGTTTGAAAATAGATGAAAAATAAATTGAGCTTAGTAATGAGCATGTGGTTCACTGAATATTACTACAATCAGCTGCATTAGGCTTTAACTCTCCAAAATCAATGCAGGTGCATCCACCTTCAGAAGCCTTCTTACTTGTTCTGTAGAAGTGTGCTGCTCACAAGCTGTTCCTCATATCTTTGACGAGCTGCATTACCCCCAAAACCCAGAAATGTTGAAACATAAACACGGTAAACATGTTCTGTACGATGTGCATCACAGCCTAGATTAAACTCAGCCAGCAAGTTTTTAGCCACCTCCTCCTGTAAATGCAGACACATAGGGGAAAAAACATGTCTGAGCTTGCAGCGGCTTAGATAAGGATGTTTTAAAAAAAACTTCCACTCTTATTACTGATGTTAATACATGCACATTACAAGCTATTAATCAGCAAGTGCTCAAGACCAGACTCCCAAACAAGAATTAACTTCTGGACTACACTGTAATCTGAATGGAGATATTCCATTGAAAGGAAAATGTCGCCTTTGAGCTCAATCCTAATCTCTGTCTGGAAAACTGGCCCTAAAGGTGTTAAAAAGCAGTCCTGTCTTTTTGCGATTTGGTATACATCTCAAGTTATAAGTTTTAATTAATTTTGCTCAAAAGTCAGTTATAAATATGAAAAACTTTAAAAACTTTCCTTAATAAAAAAATATAAAGAGAACCTACTCATAAAATTGAAGTGTGTGATTAGTTAATTATGAAATAATGTAATAAAAAGTAAGAGTGTCAAAGTTCTGGAAATAAGCAAAGAAACCCCCCCAATAATGTAATAAAAAGCAAACTTACAGCCAAAGTTCTGGAAATAAGCCTTGAAACTCCCCCCAAGATCAACAAAAAGAAATCAAAAACACCTCAAATACAAACAGCAAACATGCTAAATCAGAAAGTGTATCATTTATTTTAAAAGATTAGGCCTATACACTGCTGTGCCAGCATGCAGTAGACTGATCTTTACTGAGAGGCTCAGTTCTACTGGCTTTGTGAGTCCGCAGGGAAGGGCAAGGTAAGAAAATCAGGTATGAGCTGAGAGAGCATGTGAGTGACCAAATCAAGCTTTTTGGCTTTAAGAATGGAAATTGTTGTAGATAATAACCTGTTGTGGAGAAGCAAAGCTTACAGTTTTGGGCACTTCGTATGCAATCTGAGTGGAGACGCCACCCATGTCCAACACTCCAGCCGTACGTCTGCGCACCAGTGTCTCCTGCTGGTCACTACCAGGAACTTGCACCTCAACAACAGCTTCATGGTCTGTGAAAACAGCACATCTTGGTATATAAAGAATGATAAAAGATATAAAATGCTGGGGTCCAAGCACTGCATTTAGTGCTCTTAAAGTAATCTGGACAATTATATACAGTCTGACATTTCTAAATATTTATTGGCAATTCATGAATAATCACTTGCCATTATGTAAAATGTAATAAACCAGAATACAACTGTTCTTGAAAGTTTGTGAACAGTCTATATTTTCTAAAAAACAACAAGACACACAAAAAATACTGGACTTGGTCATTTTATTTATTGAGGAAATTTATCCAATATTGCACTTCTGAGTGCCAAAAGTATGTAAATCTTTGCAGTCAGTATCTGGTGTATCCCTCTCGTGCAGCAATAACTGCAAATAAACCTTTTCAGTAATTGTTGATCAGCCCTGCAGATCGGCTGGGAGAAGTGAGAGCCCATTCCTCCACACAAAACAGCTTCAACTCTGATATGTTGGTGGTTTCCTCTCATGAACTGCTTGCTTCAGGTCATTCCACAGCATTGGATTAAGGTCAGAACTTTGACTTGGCCAAAATATCAACTTTATTCTTCAACAACTCTTTGGTAGAATTACCTGTGTGCTTAGGGTTGTTGTCATGATGCTTGACCCACAATCTCTTGAGATTTAGCTCACAGATGGATGCCCTGACATTTTCATGGTATAATTCAGACTTCATTGTTCCTTAAATGACAGGAGGTGTCCTGCACCAGATACAGCAAAACAGACCCCAAACATGATATTACCACCACTTTCAGATGAGATGGGGTTTTTATGCCCCAACATAACACTTCTCAGGTAAATCAAAAAATAATTTTCTTCTCATTCATCCACAAAATATTGTTCCACAATAGTGTTCTTGCTCATCCATGTGATCTTTAAAAAACTACAGACAGACAGCAATGTTCTTTTTGTAGAGCAGCGGCTTTCTCCTTGCAACCCTGGCATGCACACCATTGTTGTTCAGTGTTTTCCTCTAAGACCTCACAGACTATTACACATGTTGGAGTGATCTTTGTTGGTTGACCACTCCTGCGGAGGTTAATAATGGCCTCGAGTTTCCTCCATTTGTACACAAATGTCCATCTGTCTGACTGCTGATTGGTGGAGTCCAAACTCTTTAAAGATGGTTTAGTAACCTTGTACAGCCTGATGTGCATCAACAACTCTTTTTCTGAGGTCCTCAGAAATCTCCTTTGTTCTTGCCATGATACATTTCCAAAAACATGTGTTGTGAAGATCAGGCTTTGCTAGATCCCTATTCTTTAAATAAAACAAGGCATCCTCTCACACCTGATTGTCATTACATTGATTGACAAATGTAATCTTCAAATGATCAGTTTGTCCTAAGGATAATATAATATTTGCCACTCACATAAATAAATAAATAAAGATATGTGGCCGCAGATATGGAACAGCCTTGACGAGGCGTTGTGGTGACGTCACGTGCGAATGTCATGTAATAAAACGCACATAATTTTTGCGCCTCAATGTCATTTCTTTACAGAAATTATTTATAAATAATTTTAAAACATTTACTGCCTTAGGTTGTTTGTTTCCCATCATTTTTGCTGTTTTTATTTTTTGCCCCACTCAGAATTCAGTAACTTCCGGGTTACACAAACACTACAAAACTAAATCAAATTTGGCTCGAGTCCATTTAATTAATTTAATATTTCTGTTTTGAAAATCAAATCATAAGCACAAAATGCAAGCCGTTATTTGTTTTTTTGTGTTATATTCAAAAATGAAAACAGTTTTTTCATATTCCGGTTTTTGATTCTGAAACAAATATCAATTGAACGAATGATACATGGACTCACCTCTAATCATTTTAAACAGTATATAATAAATGACCAACACTACAATGTTTTTGGAAAATAAAGCAACAGCAAGACATCAAGACATGTTTCCTAAAAGAACTGAATATTTAAATAAAATACTGAAATGTCACATACGATAAATAATTCATTTAAAATGTAATTACTATACATCACAAAAGACACCAAGACCAAGTTCATAAAGGTCAAATCAGGCAACCTGTGTGAGCTTCGACAAAATCTTCAAAACTTTTTTATGGATGTGGCAAAAACCTTCCGATGATGTTAAGGATAAGCAAAGATTATGTTGCTATTTAACTTTCCTTCTCTGAAAATAAAGCTCAGTACACACACAGCAGACATCTGTGAAAAATGGCCTTGAATGCAGCTGTGTTCAAATCACACAGCACTTTAAGATAAGACCAGTGTTCCAGGAGGTTTACTAGCTGTCAGAAGCATTGCTGAGCAAAATATTTTACTCACTTAAGTCATTCAAAGTTGCCTAAACAAATTTTATTTTGACCAGCTACTGATCTATTATAATGGAAACCTATTCACTCAACTAAATATATACTAGTGCATCTCCTAAAATTAGAATATTTTAATATAGTTTATTTATGTTCATAATTTAATTCAAAATGTAAATTTTTTGTTTTAATGTTGATTCTGTTTGTACTATTCTATTTTTTATCTGGCACTGTAAATTATTTACATTTTTTTAATGTACCAAAAAAGTCTGTGTTTGGACCCTTACACCTAACTTGCTATAGCCAAAGCAACAAGCGCAAAAAAACAAAAAAACCCAACTTACCATCATCTACATGATTGAATCTCCCCAGCACAAAGTTAATTCCTATCCATGCGTATACACCTACACAAAGTGAAATGACAGGAGAAATTCAGTGCTTTTGAACTCATTTAAACTACAGCTGGCTGATCTGAACATCTCCGTATTTGCAACAACCTATGCAATCTGTCTTACCCTCTTGTTTTCCCGAAATGACTTCCACATGTGAATCAGAAAAGAGAAAGTTGAAATTCACAGGAATGTCAGTCCGCAAATCTTCCAACAAGGCCTCCTGCTGGCTAAAGGCACACAAAAAAATGCATGAAAGCTGCGAAAATCATGCAGTGTGCTCAGCAACTGGTACAGGTACAACAGTAGAATTATAATGCAACTACCTCTCTGGTAGAACCCTCATTCCTGCAGTGCACAATATATACAGCGGAGTCTCCTGATGCTTGGTTTTAGGGATGTGCTGAGCAGCAAAGCTGAGCAGAGGGTACATGTAGTCACTAGCTCTGCCCGGTGTAGTTGCAAATTCAGAGATACCTGCACAAACATATACATATGATGGGTTTGACCTAAGCATCAGTAGTCATTACATTTTGTTTAACAAATATAGCACCTAACCTCACAGCATAAATAATATAATGCAAGAAAACGTTTTTATACACTAAACAATTTTTATACAATTTACCCAAATTACTATTATCCTGTAACTACATGGAAAGCAAGGTAAACTGTCCAAGTTATTATTCAGTTATAACTGTCAGGAATACACATGTGAAACCACTGATTCAATTAAGAGGTTAAGAAATATTGATTTATCAGATCTTGTGGGATAATGGGAGTTATGCAGTTACACAAAAAAACTAATGGACAAAGTGGAGGCAAAGAATTTTACAAAGCAGACTGAAGATTCCTCCATTAAGTTCATTAATATTGTATAATAGGGCGCAGCAAAGTTCTTTATCCTGCTTGTATCCAAGTTACCACACATTTAGGCATATTTTAAATGTATAAAATTATAAAGTAGCAATAAAAAAAGAACAAAATTGTACAATTTTACAAATTTGTTAACTGTTTTTTTTGTAGGACTCTCTACTCTCAGGTTTTCATTCAATGGATATTTACTGTTTGTAATGGTTACCATGAAAGCTTCCACAGCATTGACCTAGAACACTGATTAAATGTTTTCTTTACTTGATCTACTTCATACTTGTTCTCTTTTAATCTGTGCACATTTCTGAGTGAAACAGTACATTTGGGTGGGAACACAGGCAGGAAATATTATCCACTGTGACTTGATTAGCTAATTTGTATGCTTGTAAACTGGCTCAGTGTTTTCACTTGATGATAGGCTAGAGTGGTGGATGAACAGGAAGCATCCTTAAATGTTATTGAATTATGTAAATGTTTTCTATTTTTGTTCATGCACGCACACATCAGAAGGCATTTCACTATATTTATATAAAAGTCACTATATTTCAGTAGAACATTACTGAGAAGCAGTAATTCATCTGTTAAATGATATGGACCATGCTCAATTTAAAAAATATGACAAAAGGACAAGAAACAGGTCAAAGGTTGGCATTCAGTGGCATGAAACAGCATGTTATACCTTCCTACTCTTTCTTGTTCACGTTTCGCTGCACTGACCTGGTTTGATCTTCATGACTACAGGTTTGCGGTGCTGGTCTCTCATCTGCCTGATGTCTAGAAGGTCATGAGGGTTCCCATTATGTCGAGGCCAAGTGTACACAAATACACGGGAGCCACTGCTCCCACAGTCCACAACCACCCCATAGTTCAGGTTGGGATTACTAGTGTCAGTGGCTTCCACATCTGTTACTCGTGCCAAGTGCCTGGAGACAAAAGAATTATAACAGTGATGTCATATAAGAGGGACATCATAAAAGATAAATAAATATATCAGTAAGTAATTAGACATTCACAAAATGAACTACATAACTTCCTTAATATTTTAAGAAAAATCTTCACTGGAAAGATTAAAGGACTGTTTCACTCTTATTCTTAAGTGAATAAAATCTTTAATTGTTTTTGATATTCGAAAGCATCAGGAATTGCAGTGGAGACTTGACAGTTCTACTTAATCTTAAAGCTTATGTTACCTCATCATAGCAAATGCAATTTAATTTTAGCTTCCATAACTGACCCTTAATTAAATTATTTTATGTAATTACACAGTTTTATAACATTTAATCAGGTAGTCTGTCCAGATTTTTCATTTAGAATGAGCACATGTTGAGGTTCATTATTTGGTTATAGCTTGTTAAGAAATGAAGAAAGCATGTTCAAAAATGTCAATTAAAATGATCCAAGATGTTAAAAATCAAATAGAACTGAAAAGGTTATATCACATTTAGATCTCCTATATGACAGACAACCTGCTCAGCCTAAAATCACACAGTAGTGGAAAAAATGATGCTGAAAAGATAAAGAGCGCTGGAAAACGCTGCTCGTTTCCACCAAATCTGTAAACTAAGCTAATTTTTTGGCAAACACTGCAAGTCTGACCTGTGGTAGTGCGTGTCCTCTCTGATCCAGATGTTCTGTCCCTTCCCAGTGACTAGTAGCAGGTAAAGAAGACCAAAGACTGCAGTCAGGACACTGAGAAAGAGCAGCTGCCTGAAGGAGGGTAGCATGAGCCGAGGAAGAACAACTGGAGACAGGCTGAAGTGCCATGATGCTGGAAATAGACAAGAGATACTGATCCTGTGAAGAAGAAAAACATGAAGATTAGGACTACAAATGTACTAAACACAATAAAAAGTTGTAAAAAAAAAAAAACATGTATGCATCTTAGGTTTAACATTAAAGTACATCATGTATTGTTTGCGTTTGCTAAGTGCGTTAGTTTTCTTTAGTGTTTCTACATTCAGACAATAAAACACTCTGCCATACAAAACTCTCACATGTTCTACTATACACTTTACCGAGGATAAAAACACTAACATATGATTACAAGGCACATTTTCAGGGATTGCGTTTCAAGAAATGTAATTAACTGATGTACCTCAACTCGTCAACTATGGTTAATAAAATGACTTGGTTTAAGTGACTTTATCTAGAAACAGAATACTGTGGGAAAAGTTCATTTGTGTTCATAATTGAATTCAAACTCATTTTATGTTCATTACATGTAAAGTGATAAGATTTCTAGCATTTCTTGTTTTAATGTTGATACCGTTTAAACAGCAATTTGCTCAAACTCTAAATTAAATATTGTAATAATTTAAGATTCTGGATTTTCAGAAGACACACTGATCAACATTAAAACAAAAAGGCTTAAATATATTTATGTGTAATGAATATAACAGAGAATTTGAATTCAATTATGAACACAAACTTTTTCCACTATATTCTACTTTTAATGAATGGACTTACCTGCCCATTGTGTATAGGGCCCAATGACGGTCAATGCTGTAATCTTTAAGCCTTTAACAATCACTCCTCCTCAGAGCAGCAGTGTTGCTTCTGGACGGCATCCTTAGTCTGGGCATCATCAGATCATACAACCAGCTGTGTACTTTGAACTTGGAGGAATAACCATCTCAGCCACGTCTGAGTCTAAGGGGACGTGGCAGAACCTGCTGTCCTCATGATTAATCTACACACGGAAGAGTTGACCACATTTGTTACAATTCACTTTTTGTGACGAAATATTCTTGAAGCATAATTTAAACAGTGCGAGTAGCTAGTATGAAAGGTATTACAAGAGACATACACAACACAAAACGGCTAAATATTCTTACTAATTGACTTAGGGGTTTTAAACGTGAAGCTTCTGATTACAACTCCCCGTCCACCTTAAATAATGCAGTAGTTACAGTCGGGCGCCTTTAGGAGACTCTACTGAACTGGTTCACATTTAAGGTGGAAGGGCGAATTCGGAAGAAGTTGACGAACTAACATTAGCAATCGCGCTAAACTGGTAAAGATAGTAAAAATGGTCAACATAACTTAGACAAGCAAGCCTCTGACCACCGCAGAGAGGTTAAATACATATTACAGTATTAAATAAATCGCGGAGGGTTGTTAAACGCAAACTTTAGCTGAGCTAGTGTCGTTACCCACCGTTTGCTGGGCTTGTGGCTAAGTTCACTCTTCCATCCATCCCGGCAAAGCACGTCAACGCTTATCAATACAGTCAAACGGCCAACAAATGAAACATATACAAATATAACCCGTCCATCTAAAGAATAACAGCACAGTAACGACTACATTTAAAGTTTGTTCATCGCTTGTTTAGCTAACTGTGCTGAAATCCAACACTGCGGGCCGAATGCTAACTGAGCTAACTACAGCGAGTAGGCGAGGAGTGAGTGAATGCGCATGCGCGTCTCTTTAACCGGCTCGCCGATCAACCATAATATTAAAACTACCTTCTTGTACGTATCTACACTCGTGTTATCAGCTCCACTGGCTATATAGGTGCACAATTAGACTACTGTCCATCTGTTTCTCTGTATACTTTGTTCATCCTGTTCTTCACTGATCAGGACCCTCACAGAGCAGGAATTATTTGAGTGGTGGATCATTCTCAGCACTGCATTGACACTGATGTGGTGGTGGTGGTGTGTTAGTGTGTGCTGCATGAGTAAGAGTTGATCAGACACAGCAGAGATGCTGTTTTGTAAACCTGTCACTGCTGAAGAGAAAATAATGAACCAACCAAAACTATCATGCCTACCAAAACAACAGTTACACACCACCCAAACACCACAGTAATGATCCACCACCAAAATAAAATCTGCTCTGTGAGGATCCTGATCATTCAAGAAACATGATAAAATGAGGGTTAACAAAATATACAGTGAAACAGATGGACTACAGTCTGCAACTGTACTACTACAAAGTGTACCTGTATGGTCAGTGGAGCTAAAAAGAACAGTGTAAATACAAGGTGGTTACAATGTTATAGCTGATTTGTGTATGTGTACTATACTACATAACTTTATAAGCTCTAATACTGTAATAGTTTCATCTGTGTGATATATGAATCTGATGTTTCCCATTCCAACCCTGGAATAGCACTTACAAAAAAGTATCATGGTACAACCATCACTAGTACTAGTGTGATATCCTGTATGAAATAGCTTTTTTCTGTAATATATTGTATTATTCTGTGGTTTCATTTCATTTTTATCAAGAGAAAGCCTGCACTCAACTTCTTGCATAGAGAGAGCAAACTCTGATTTGTTGGTCAGTAGGACCTCAACAAAATTTGATGGACCTCACATTTCAAATATCATTGATATCACAGATTTTGTAAGAAAAGCAATATTTAAATAAAATCTGTCCTGCCTGTGGTCTAGAGTCACTTGATTGGAAGCGGGAGATCCCTCTCAAGAAGTCTACTAGCTGTAATGTAGCATCCCGTTTCAGTGAGGCACAGCTCACTCAAACAGGACATACAGTATTATTAGTTCTGCTTTAGCATCAAAGTTTCATTACTCATGGGTGCCCGGTCAACTAACATTGGACACTGCATGGCTACAGGAATCCAAAAGTATCTAATAACATCTACATGCTATTTTCAAAACTTGTAATTATAGAAAATTATGGAAAAGAGCTTGAGTTTAGAAATTGTACAGCATTTCTGTGACATCATGGTCATTCATTCATTAGGGCCTTAATCATCAGCGGAAAACAATGTCAATGTTAATGTTAGTACACTAGATGGCACTTTTATCCATTAGAGGAAAGTTTTTTGCAACAAATGACTGTTTAACATAAAATGTACAGTATTTACAGGTTTATTACTTTTTATATATTTACTCAAGATGTTACAAAATACAGGATGTTCTGGATATTTCTATTGTTTCCCCATGTTACCACATTGTTGGTGACTTGAAATTGTATCACCGTTTATCAATTGTATGATTGGGTTCTCTGTTGGTGCTACACTGAAGCACCTCTAAATTCAAGCTGAGTGGGCTAAATACAACAACATTGAACTAGTACTCTGGGCTTATATGCAAGAGGCTAAAGCATTTGGCAAAAAAAATCCACTCAGTCGATGAATCGGACTTAACCGTGAATATACCCTGTTAAGCATTATAATCTGTCCTTTTTATTAGAATAATACATTTGACTTAAAGGCCACTCTTAAAACTTTCTTTAAAAAGAAAAACCACAAACATGCCATTACAAACATGAATAAAGACAAAAAAAAACATACACTGTAGGCTATAGAACTGTTTCCTATGCACAACCTCTAGACAGGATGTCCAGTGGTTATTTGTGCCTTCTGCATTGTGCTGTCACACAGCTCTTCAATCTTTGATATCAGTCCTTCATGTTGCATTCCTAAAAAGAAAGTGAAAAGGTCTGCATTAGAGCACAAACACAGGATCATCATTAAAGCTTCAAGTGGAAACAAGAACTTCTCACATTCTTCCAGTTTACTGTATAATAGAGGCCTTGAGGACAAGTTACTGTCCTAACACTGTGTGCACAGCAGTAAATTCAGTGAACTGAACTGAAATCTACCCTACTGTTCAAAAGCTTGCAAGCACTAATACAAATACATATAAAAGTTTTACACATGCAATTACTTTATGGAATATTATATATGCATATAAAATTCATGTAATATCTCTAGTATTCTAGAGGTATTAGGACATTACTAAAAAAAATCAAATTACTAATATACTGTAATTATAGTAGTTTTTCCAAATATGAGAAATTCTGTAACTTTTAATACAGCTCTCCAAGTCAATATAGTCAATTTACCAGTACAGCTCAAAAATGTGGAATATTGTGAAAAAAAGTTCATTTGTTTTCATATTTTATATTCATTACATGTAAAGTGACACATTTCAAGCTTTGTTTTAATGTTGATGCTGTTTGAATATTAATTTACTCAAACTCTAAATAAAATATTCTAATAATTTAAGATGATAGATTTCTGAACTATAAGCCATAATGAACAATATTAAAGGCTTGTCAGTCTACATGTAATGAATCTAAAATATATGACAGCTTATCTTTTTGAGCAAAAACTTTTTCACAATATTACATAATTTTTTTGAGTGTACTAGTTGTATGAATTATAGCTCTGGTCATCAGTTTTGTCCCCCAGCATCCTAACCCATAAACACACAACACTAACATGAACAAATCATTTTATTAACATATATGCAATTTTTTTTGTATAATTGTACTTCACAAAATTTATTGGAATAAGCATCGTCTTTGCATTAGCCTATGTACTGTATGTTAAGACTAGTACGGAAATGTTTTATGTTCTCATATACTGAAACAATCGTAACATTGCTCATTGAGGACAGTTTTACTCATAAAAAAACTTCACTACATACAATGTTTTTAAGTCTTTGGAGATTGTAGTATTTTAAGATGATTTTCAAACATATAACACTGTGAATACAATTAATATGATTTGACTTGCTAAAATAAACATTTGTACAGTGTGGAAAACAGATTCCAAACCTCTCTGAGTGTTAGTGTTGAGGGCCAATAGTATTAGTAAAGTAAAGAAAGAGGAGAGAGACTCACAGCCTGATTCGACTGAGCTCCCGCTCCAGGTCCTCATCAGTTATGCTAGTATCAGGCACCGAGGGCAGGGAGCTAAAGAAAGCATCATCCAGCACACTCGTTTCTTTAGTTGCGATAGTGTGTGATGGGATGGCTGGTAGTGTTAGGCTTGAATCTGGTGCATTTTCTTCCAATAAAGACTTCAGCTCCTCCTCCAGCTCTTCTGACTCTGCTTCAGCTGTAATTAAACCAGTAAAGTCGTTAGCCTTACCTACTCATGCTGTGTGGATTAAAAGTGTTGTTTACAAATGAGAATTCCAGTCATATTTATGACCAATCCAAAACACAACGAGAGCGTTTACAGGCACATAAATAATCTGATCATAATCTGATCTCTGCAGTGATTTCTCAGATCAGATTAAGGCCTACAAAGCCAGAGATTGGATGTCTGCTCAGTAATCAGATTTAGCAGGGCATGTACTGTGTACCGTTACTCCGATTTGAATTGTTTTGTGCATGTGTGAAAACAGAGTGTTGTCCTGGTAACATCAAGTTTAAAGAAACATTCAGAAGATCACAACGAAACACTTTTGGAGTGATGCTGAAACCCCTCATGGTTGAAGAAATATAGAATTTGAATATTGTTCATCTTGTAGATGCTAGAAAACCAAAACTGAGACATTTGCAGAAGCCTGCAGGCTGGATGGATGAATGGATTGATGCTTGTTCAAACAAGCTCAACTCGGTCTTTGCAGTGAGATAGGGAAAGCAGAAAAAGGGCCATGTTATGGACTATTCCAAACCATAAAAAACAATATATGCCCGTTCATTTGGATTTTTGTTTACAAAGATTAGAGGAAGGATGTTTATGTTTGTCACATCCTGATCCTGTGAGTTTATTGGCTGGTTGTAAACCATAAATCTGATGAACAGTTTTGAATTATCAGATAACCCAAGTGATTGTAAATGTGTTAGAACATATTTCAGACAAAATCAGATTTTCTGCAGGTATTGGATGATTAAGTGCATGTAAACACACTCCATTACTCTCTCTGGAACACACAAACCCTTAAACATTCTGCTTAACCATTTGGTGGATCATGTTCAAGCCATCTTACTGAGGAATGTGTTGAACTTAACACAATGTGATTTTATCATTTCTACCAATCGGTAGAGGTATGGTAGGTTAAAAAACATCCAATAGAGGCCACAAGAAATGCAGCATTTTTTTGTCTGAATGCAAACCAGCATCTCATTATATGTTTAAAGTGTACATTTAAAATAAAACTGTGGGGTATTAAAAAAATGACTGTAGTTATTATTGCCTGCCACCCTACTTGGACAAATAAATACATTTCTTCTTTCTTGCTGAGGATGTTAAAGGGTTAAGAACATAATATGGATATGAATCTTCTCAGTGAATTCTCTGTGCTGTTGTGAACATGTGAACATGAAGCTGACATACTTGAGTCCAAGGCTCCTCCAGCCAGAGTCTGGTTAACTTCATCCTGAGTGTCACACAGCTGAAAAATAGTGAACACAAAAGAAAAAAAGACCAGAAGTGAGTGAGGTAATGTGTACAATCCAGGACTCAAATTTGATCAAATGTAAGAATGCTGATCAGTGAGTATCTTTTATGTAACACTGCACTGACTTTTCAGATTCAAGCATTTTATTGTCATAAATGCAATAGAAGAGATAACGTCTCCTAAGGTGTCACAGTATACAAAGTTAATGTGTTGGAGGCAAAAACACCACATCATGAAGTGTAGTGAAGTTTTCTTCCACCAAGTGCCTTCATTTGTCTGTGGTAGCTTAAGGTGGAGCTTATTTTCTAACTTGTTGAGAAAATTGGTCTCACCCTCTTAAATTGTTCTTCTATTACATAAAACCATAATCTGACAATATTAGGGCTTTTCGTTAATATTTACTGGTAGCTCAATCGGACTAAAGTTTTATAGTTTTAGTTCAATTCTACATCGATTACAGAATGACTTAACAGTCTAGTCAGGCTACACTGTATATAAATGCATAAATTTGATTGCAATTTTATTGCAGCACTTGCTGTTGTTCTATTATTAAAGGCTATAATAAGTGTTATGCTTTGGTCATTTTTTTGGTCAAATAAGTTTGACTTATTTCTAAAACAAAGTTTAATTATTTTGCACTCAGTTCAATAAAGTTATGATCAAACTTTGAGCTCCCTCTAAATATCATAGGACTCTCAAATTTTACCTAATCTTTTTTTTATCTAATAAATAAACTTTTTTGGGGGGTGAGACCTTAGAAAATCTAAAATTTTCTAAAACGTTAGTTTTAAGCTCCGCCCTAGTGGTAGCTACAACTTTCTTTTGTCAAGGACAAGAATAAAGTTGGGTATTTGATTGGTTGTTATGTTTACCATTTAAAGTTTCTACTTCACAGGAGTTGCATTATACAGAATCAATAACCACCAGCCAGCCAATCAGCAAACAGTATTTCTTACCTCTGGGGTATAAAAAGTAAAAACAGAGTTGTCCTAAACAATGTTATTCTTAGTCTGCATTTCTTATCACCAATGTTACACAAATCACTATACATACTAAAATAGATAAACAAAAATAAGACAAAAAAGCAATAAAATAAAACACAGAATGCAACATATACAATACATATATAAACAAATTGAACTGAACTGAGACAATTGAACCAAACTGAAGCAATTTAATGACACCTGGGGAAACCTGTGCAGGTGCTTTGAGTTTAGTAGATGATTAGTGTGTCACACTCAGTTTAAAACATGCCCTGCAAAATTTGGCTAATTTCTCCACATTACTCTAATTTTTTTATCCTGTTTTCGTGGGTTTTATGAGCTGGAAGCCCAAATTATGTGAAAATAAACAAATAAATACTGAAATCATTTAAATTGTGGGCCCTGAATCCATAATCTATGAAAGCTTAACTTTTTTTGAATGGAATTATGGAAATTAATAAACTTTTCCATGATATTCTAATTTTCTGGAATGGGTCTGTATTATTATTAGCAGTATTAGCTCATGTCCTACATTCTCTGTGGATCTGCATAACTTGCTCAGCCAAAAACTTATTTACCATTTAACAGATTGTGTGGGAAGGCTTACATAACATTTCACTCCAAACAACCCATGCCTTACTGAAATATTCATGTAAACAAATATTAAGATTTCAGGTGTTTGTATATTTAAATTATTACACCCACAAACAGATACATAGATTAAAAAAATTCTCACCTCCTGAATCTGGTCAACTAGGTTCTCAGCTCTCTCGACCGTTACGCCCTTCAGTGAAATCCTCAGAGCTGCTACACCTGCCTGATATGCCTGCATCACCTACAGAACACATGCTCAGTGTGAATACAGGTGTCACTACACATGTACTTTCATATTTAGTGTCCTTATATTAATGAACAACAACATAAATCTGAACATCAAAAGCCTATTTAGACGGTATCAAGTGCACCTGGAGGTTCTGTGGTAATTTCTTCTTTGATTTTATTTACATCTGGATCCACCATGTCCGTTTTAAACCTCTTCCTAAAAAATATAGGCTGAATTACCTACATGTCTTCAGCTAACCCTGAGCTTGTCTGATCATTTTATGTCCATCCACATACAAACCTCCATGATGTTTCCATCAGATGTTGTCTTGAGTTTAAAACCATGTACATTACCTGTCTTTAATGTAATCAGTATGATTGCATGTACATTCTGTGATTACAGGCACATTGACAACATTACTTATCCCTGTACAGTCCCTGTGTTTACTTATATACTGTTTACTCTATATTGTGTACTGTTTGTAAATGATATGTGCAAAACTGGTATATTGTATATATCACCAACAGCCAAAAACACATTCCTTGCACGTATCAACATATTTGGCCGATAAATTGGATTCCGACTTGGGAGAGTATTATCTGGAGGAAAATGAAAGTAAAGTCCTGCGGACTCATTAAAGAGCCATTTATAATCACGTCTACAGTAAATCATATATCACTTATTACCAATATCACTGTCTCTTAAAGATGTTAAACACTTTTAAACTAATAGAACTGTTATCAAAATGTCATCTGGACACATGCGACATTTAAATTATGTCATTACAAACATCCCCCTGGTAAAAGAATCCGTTCTGAATAGGGTTTAAATTAACTACTGATTTTCACAAAAACCTGATCATTTAAGTCCCATTTTCCAGGCAGATGTTGCGTCGTGTTGGAAAAAAATATGCGTATTGCCTACTGCTTACCATATTTGGTTTCCTAGCACAAGCATCAAGACAGCATTACCTGGATTTCCATAAAATTCATCACAGAAGACATTTGCTCAGATTTGAGAATAAACTAATCCAGTTAATTCCCCTGATAAACAAATCTAATCCAAACAGGGCTGAGGAGAGTTCTATCACCTAACTAAAGAATGAAAGAAGTTCGTCTGCATGTGTATCTTACCAGGCGGTCGGTTTGTGAACTTGCTATCCTGTCCAGGATGCCTTTGACCGTTTCAAGCTGAGCGTACAAACGATCTGCTTTCCTTTCCACACGCTTTCTCCCCTTTAGACATCTCAACGCCTGGTGAGAGAACAAAACAATGAGCTTTTGTGTCTTCTGTGGCTCAGAGGATAAGGTGCCGACACTGTGATCAGAAGATTGTGAGTTCGGTCATGCTGCTTTCAGTTGGAGCCTGAGAGAGCTAAATTGGTTGATGGCGTTCTGTCTCCAGCACTACTACAGTAATGTTGGCTGGCGCAGGTGTATGTTAGCTGATGTACCAGCCCTGGGCACCCTGCGCCTTGCTCCAAGTGCTTTGGCTGCCCAGTGACGATGTATCACCAGCAGTTAGAAAAGAGGTGGTGTCTGACTTCACATGCATCAGAGGAGCCCTGTGCTACTAGTCTTCACCGTCCTAGAGTCAGAGACATTACAAGTGATTGGGAGTGTCCTACAGAATGGGTGGCTTGACTGGCTACTACTACATTGGGGGGGACTGAGTCTAAAAAGAAACAATTTTGCTCATACCTGTGATTTCTTCCCCTCCTTTAGTAGAAACTTTGCCTGTTCTTTACACCTACAAAGATCAGAAATATATAATTATTTAAAGTATAAACAAAAAGGCAAATAAACCTATAGATATGTTAGTAAAAAGAAAAAATCACAAAATTCTTATTATGCAAGAAACAGGCAATATCACTTTAGTAATTCAAGTAAAAGACTCACTTCTCTGCTTCCTGGCCCAATGCCTCCACTCTCTCCTCCAGCAGCTTCTCACTGCGCTGGAGTTGATAGATCCCCAGGTCCATTTCGCTGACCGGGGACACGCGTCCATTGCCTGCCTGGCTGAACTTGACCAACTGACCATAAACCGCAGAAAAGAGAAGAATACAGACTAAGAAGCACTGCACAACATATTTTAAATATCAGCTCATTAAATCTACACAAATCTATCACTAGGGCGGCACGGTGGCTTAGTGGTTAGCACGTTCGCCTCTCAGCACTGAGGTCTTGGGTTCGAGTCCGCATCTGAGCGGAGTTTCCATGTTCTCCCCGTGTCCGCGTGGGTTTCCTCCGGGGTCTCCGGTTTCCTCCCACAGTCCAAAAACATGGAGATCAGGTGGATTGGCTACTCTAAAAATTACCCTGGTGTGTATGTCTGTGTATGAATGTATGTATGTATGTATGTATGCCCAGATATGGTTGGCACTCTGTCCTGGGTGATCCCCCTAGTGCTCGATGCAGTCCTCCAGGTGGACGGTCGCTTCCGGTTGAGAGTACGCTGTGCGCGATTAGGCTGCCGCTTCTCACCGGTGTTTGTGGTTGAGTGTGTGTAAATGGAGTGTGTTGATTGTAAAGTGTCCTTGGGTATCTAGAAAGGCGCTATATAAGTGTAACGTTCCTTCCTCCTTCCTTCCACTAAAATAATTACACTCGAGTGACACAAAGACATTTTTTTTCTCCTTCCCTCAAATGTAATCAGAGAAAAGATGCTTGGTATCCTCAGTTTGCTTCATTTTACCCTACAATGCTAACCATGCTCACAAGCAATGGACACTCATAGACATCAATTAACTGTAATAACTTCATACCTGAATCATCACATACTGATCTCAGACTGTAAAAGTTGTTTCTATTGCTTATTAGCTACAGTGGCCTGGAGTGTAAAGTCCACAGTAGTGGACTTTACAGTAGTGCAAAATTAAAGAATCAAACTTGTGATTAACCTCAGCTGATGAAATGCATTTAGGGGTATAGGAAACAACCCCAAATCAGAAAAATTTGGGACAGTATGAACATGCAAATAGAAAATGACACAAGAATGGGAGAAAACAATACCGGATGCAGTTCATTGCTTGGTATCCTTGGTGTTGTGAGAAGAAATGGCAACATTATAAAGGGGTAAATGTTTTAATGTCATTTTTTGGAATGTGTTGTAGGTCTGAAATGCAAAAATTCATGTATATTAACACATGAAATGAAGCTGACCAGACAACACATGAAATATCTTGGGTTCACACTGTCTGTAATGAAATAAAAGTCAAGGAACACTGAGCTCTTTTGTCATTTTCCATACTGTCCCAATGTTTTCTGGTTTGGGGTTGTAAGTTATTCCTAACCCTAACATTGGTTAGATTGGCTCATCATAGAATGGCCATAAAAATTACATTATGTGAAACAAGTATTTGTTTGGCCCTACTCATCACTGATGCTCCAATACCACACACCTTTTCACCCTCGTGTAGCGAGACAGTGACGTGTTTCTCCCTCTGCAGCTGCAGAAGAGCCAGACACAGTGTAGTCTCATCAGGGCAAATGTGAGAAGCGAGAGAGCGCAGCTCCTGAAAGGATAGCAGAGACTGTCCCGCCAGAGCAGAGCTCCGGTACGCAGCCAACAATGCTGAGGCCTTCTCCTACAACAAACACAGAGAAGCAGTGTGATGCAGGACATTTAATACTGACCTAACACACTATTCAAGAAAAGTGGGTGAGCAACAATGAGAAAAACAGAATGCTTCCATTGTAAATCAACAATGCTGCAGAGAAGAGCTAAACCACAAGGTGGAAAAAAGACAGACTTTTTCTTCTACATGATAACATTTAAAATAAATATTAAAAATCAAAGTAAAAATCTGTATCTTTGAATGGTACATTTAAGTGAATTATCTGGCCAAGTCATCTATGCCAGTAAAGTTGGTACATTAAATTTGCTTTTATGGGCCCAGAGTGGCTCCACAACTAAGGCTCCGTCACTATGATCTGAGGATCATGAGTTCGAATCGTGGTCATGCTTCCTGATCAGCCGGGGCTCGAGAGAGCAAAATTGTCTGTGCTCTCTCTGGATGGGTAAGATGGCACTCTCTACCCATCACTACTAAGTAATGTTGACTTCGGCAGGCATCTGGCAGGTGATCCATCAGAAATGGGGATCCTGCACTTTCCTCTGAGCGTGTTGGCTGCCCGGTGGCGATGTATTGGCAGTAGTTTGAAAAAAGCTTGACTTCACAAGCATCAGAGGAGGCCAGTGTGAGTCTGCACCCTACTAGAGTCAGAGACATTACAAGTGATAAAGGGAGTCAACTGGCTACTAAACATACTGGGGATAAAAGAGAGTAAATAAAAGTTTTTGTATGATTCCACATCACAAAAAATTTTAATACTGTAGAAAAAGTTGATTCGTGTTCATAATTTAATTCAAAAAGGTAAACCATCATATATACATTTGTAGGTTTTCATTTCAATGTTGGTTAGGTTTATAGCTCATGACAATTACAAATACAGAATATCAAATTATTAGAATGTTTCATTTGGAGTAAATTACTATACAAACAGTATCAGCATTTAAACAAAAATTTAAAAAGGCTTGAAAAACATCACTTTACATGTGTTGAAAACAAAACATGACAGAAATGAACCTTTTCACTCTATTCTAATTTTGGAGCTGCTTTAGTATGTTTTACATGCTACTGATATGACATTTAAATTTCTTAAAATGTTCAAAACAAACAGGTTTAAATTTTTTAAAGGTATTAAAAATAAGATTTTACAAGCTATTGGCTGTGAGGTGTTTATGTATTTCAGATTTGATGTTTAGAGTGAAGACATGCTGAAGACTTTGAGCCTGATTTGAATAATGTGAGGTCTCCTGACTTACTTTAACCAATTCTATCACCACAAATGATTCCTCAAGAGGAAGTCTCCCACTGCCCAGCAGAGCTGACAGAGTCCACTTCAGAGGTCTGACCAACAACAGTCCAACACCCCATGACAACCATCCAGAATCTACATTAGCAGCAAAATCCGACTCCTTCTGCACTTTCCCACTCCTGAGAAGACAAAAACATCATTGTTAGATTGTATACTAGCATCAGCATCACTTGACCTCTTTAATGAGAAAAGACTTTATCTCAAAAGTCAAAGAAACACACCATGAGTAATCCATGCAGTGCCTGGTAACATACAAAAACTAAATGGTTCTCAGTGCTTTCTCTGTATGACCTCAAGGTCTGCATGTAGTGTATATAGTGTGACTTGCTTTTCAGTAAAGAGATCAAACATGGGCAAAACAACTGAATTAACAGTGTGTGTATATTTTAATTCGTTTTTTTTATTTCCAGTAGACAGTAAGGGTAAGATGATTGATGTTCCATTTGTATTAAAAGCAAAAAGCATAAAATTTAAGAGCAACATTACTACGAACGTACCTAATCATGCTCTGGACAACTGCACCCAGACCCAGAGGAATGCTTCCCTTCCGTTGAAAACTTTCATTCAGCTCCTGCAGGCTCACACACACTGACCCACTGCTTCGGCAGTTTTCCACAATCAGAGGGGCCCAGAAATTCATTTTCCCATCCCAGTCTGTCGGGTCCACCTCTCGGTTTTCCTTGAAGGCTGAAAACAGGTAGGCCATCCGCTCGTCATCTTCCCAGTCTGGAGGGAACTCAAAGGAGGAGGATGTGCTAACTTTCTGCTGCAGTGACACTGGCATTGCGCTGTAAAATAAAAGGAAAAGTTATTATTATTATTACATACTTTATTATGTACTGTCTAGTCATTTTCATCTCATCTGCACGATGTATCTCCAGAATATCACGTTTTCTGTTTGAG
This sequence comes from Crenuchus spilurus, assembly GCA_036984385.1. NCBI lineage: Eukaryota > Metazoa > Chordata > Actinopteri > Characiformes > Crenuchidae > Crenuchus > Crenuchus spilurus. The sequence continues at coordinate 2,082 of BRDA01074077.1, read as the reverse complement.
TCTTCAAAAGGCAGGTTTTAAGCTAACATATATGAAAAGATTTCTACAGAATGTCAATAAGAATCTTATGATTTAATATTATAACATTAAAAAAGAAGTTGGATTTATTCAACATGTGGTCCACATTAGTACCAATCAAACAGCATTGTGGGTGGGATATCGGGCCACACTTAAAAAATGATCAAAAATAGACAGCACTTAAAAACCATCTAATCCAGTCAAAAAGAATTAAAGCTATAAATAATTTGTATTTAATCCAAAAAATATTTGGTGTTTAGATAACAATGATTTGCCATAGTATTGTTTGTTATTGAGCAGTGTGATACTGCACCTGCTAATTGTTAAATCAAATTAAAACTGTGTTTTTAGGTGTGTTGATACTAGTGGTTTGTGATATTTTATGTGATAGTTCATTGCTGAACTGAGGTTAGCAGTTCAGAATCTAGTTAGTCTGAAATATGAAACTGTATGCTACTACCAGCTATTTAGCCAAACCGAACGTGTTGATCCAGTCATATTACATTAGTGTCAGTTACATTAATGTACTTTAGCAGGCCAAAGTGGCAAGCTGACAACATTCTACACAAACATTTCTTTGTGTGATTATATATGTCTTATGAGGAAAGTAAGGCTGTTATGAAATAAACATGCATGTTAGGATATTTGTAAGCCTTATTATAATAATGCTGTTACAAAAATAATGTGTACTATAAAGTTAATGTCCTTAGCTATGAGGTGAAGTTAGCTAAATTTGCTGTAATGATTATTAAATCTGTTGAAAGGGTAATCACGCTTTAGAGGTGAAGTTATTAAGAGTCGTTATGAGGTGATGTTAGTCAGCTAAAAAGACTGTTATGTGACTAATATGTCTGTAATAAAATTAATAAGATGGCTATAAGGTTAGTACAGTTGCTATGGAATTGGTACATGAAGTTAATAAGACTGCTATGAGGTTATAAATGTTGTTATGAAGTTAATATGACTTTCATGATATTATCAAGGTTGTGATGAAGTTAATATGACCATTATGAGATTATTAAAAAATGTTATGAATTATGAAAAAGTTACCTATCTAGTAAAATTGTTTTGAGATGAATAAGTCTGTTGTGAAGTTAATAAAGCTGTCACACGATTAATATGCTTGTTATCAGGTTAGTTACGTCTGTTAAGAGATTAATAATGCTGTTAAGCAGGTGTCCTAGCATAGTAAGACTGCTAGAAGGCCGTTATAATGTTAATGTGCCTGTTATGAAGATGACGCGTCTGTTATGAGGATACTAAATCTGTGAACACACTGTTAATGCTGTTGTGAAATGAAAAAAATTATGATGATGTTATAAAAATAGGAATGTAGCTAACGTTCACAAACCTCCGTTTTAAAGCTCGGCTTGGACGCCAGCTAAACGACTCCTCTCAGCACGTCCAGTCAGACAGAGAACTGCTCTTCTTCATGTTGTACAGAGATACAAAATAAAGTCAATAATATCCTGACAAACAAAAAAGAAAGAAAACCTACTCCGCTACTGCTCCGTGTTTTCATCCAGAGACGCGAACAACCCGGAAGCGCAGTCAGAAGTGTTTTCCTTTTGTCAGCCAATAGGAGCGCAGATTACTGCCACCTGGCGGTGAGACGGAGTCAGTGAGCCTCCAGAGACCGACAGCTTATGGCTTACAGTACCAATCAACACAGCTGACTCCGTGTTTATACAAGATGTTAAACACATTTGGCTCTAAAACCACACTTAAGACTTCACTGTATGCTAATATTATACATACTTTAGGATATTAAAAAACGGTTAGGTGTCAAATAATAAAGTTTGATTTACCTTCTTTATTTAAAGTCTACCTTACAACCCTTGAGGTCAAAGGTCAACCCACAGGAAAAGGTTATTCAAATGTTGGCACATTAGACTTTATAGTCCTCAAAAAAATCATTAGGATAAATAATATGAGCAAACTTGAGAGAAGCCCTGTTGGGTTTGGGAAATGTGTAAGTGTGGTCCTGAGGTAATTTCTGCTTTTATAAAAGCTCCTCTGTGAATTTATTTATGTGCAGATCTACCATGAATCAGAGTTTGTCTG